>OMNN01010303.1:20639-34051 GCA_900302755.1 Chromis chromis
GAAAATGAATAATCAAATGTAGTTGTTTTTTTTATGTCTTTTTTTATTTGTGGCATTATAATTTTGTTATAATACACACAAGCCACTTTTAATTTCTCTGTCCTTCTAGTTATAGCTGTGCTGCTTCTGTAGAGATGCAGGACAGAAAAAATGAGCTCCCAGTGAGTAAACATGTGATAGGAGCCCAGAAACTGCTTGGGGTTCAGAGGATTCATGTGATTTTATAATCGTCTAAAGTGGTCACTGTTCTTTTACAAGAAAAAGACGAAGCATCGTCACAGTTGCAGATGTACTAAATATGATCGAAAGATTTCCAAAGTCGGTAACTGATCCCAGAACCCGTGTCTGAAAAGGGCTCCGACCACCTCAGGTTAAGACGGACTGTGTTTGTAGAAGCAAACAGAGTCTGCTCGGTTAGACCTGGTGGGGGAGTGCATCTCTTCTCTCCAGCACCTCTTTGAGTTCTTGGAGATAAAAGCAGCTGGCGCAACATCAAATCAATAGGCCCATCAATGGTAACATCTCCTGAAGATTAAAGAGAAACTCACTCAGAGGCAGCGAGGGAAGGTAGGGTGCTAATATAGTACACGACCTGGCCAATGGAAAGAGATTTAATTGATGTGTAGAAGGGAGATGGATGAAAAGGTGGGAGCTGAGGATGTTGTAATGGGGTGGGGTGTGTCGAGGTTCCTTTTGTAATCTGTTATTTCTTTCTGCTCATCCATTAGTAGGAGTCCGTTTGTCTACATAATATTTATAACATCTCGGTTATTTATCCATCTTTTTAGGCATGCATTCGGCGTAATATGTACCTGTGCATTAATATTTGTGTCCTGCTACTCTGCCTGCCAAAACTTCAGTCTGTCTTTTGTAGTTCTCGGTTTTCACCCCGGTTCTTGCTAGGTGGCCTCCTTGCTTTCATTATCCTGTTTATCTGCTTTTCAACTTCTCTGTCTGATCCATTAAAAGGCAACAAGCGCGGATCTGGTGAACAACATTATCACTTCGCCATTGATATATAAACACATGTGGGTCTGTGGATACGTAACACAGACTTTACTGGATGTATGTAGAAAACATTCAATTAAATTAGTTTATTGTCCTTTTTATACATATTCATTTAATTTAGATATTACAGTTCCAGTGCTATAACGTGTTTGCTGGTTGTTTATTGCTTCATTTAATGCAGGTTTCTGTGATTTTTGTGTCACGTTTTATTTTTCTTCAGACCAGTCTAGTCGATTATGGATGATCGGCGAATAAAGAAAAAGCTATCTGAATACACCTCCTTAGGCTGCGGGAGTTTATAACTGACTGTTTTCATTATTTTCTTACATGGTATCGACCAGTGATATCAAAATAAATTGATTCACACTGGGAAGAAAGAAGAGCTATGGGCCTTCTCAATTTTTATTCATTTTATCTAACAAATATTACTTTTTGTTTATTTACCGCAATCCCAAAATCTGTCTGTACATTTGAAAGGCATGTTAGGTTTTACAACATTTTTTTTTTCTAAAATGAAAGCATTTATTATAGCTAGAAACTGTAAAAACAAAAAGTATCAATGGATTTTCAGCCTAAAATTGTGATACTTTATCAATATCTACTTTTGCCTAAATGTCCCCAAAATAAGCAGTTTGCTGTATCCAGATTCTGTAAAAAAAAAATAAATAAATAAATAAATAAATCTGTACTCCCCAGCACAACTACAAAGCCGTTGATGACTAATCCATGACCAGCGGTACTGAAACAAAAATTCAGGGACAATTCGGCTGAACTGCAGGCTGTGTTTCCATAGTATTAAATTACAAATACCTGTTGTACCTAGCATATTTTTCCCCCCAGTTTTGGTAACATCTGTGGGTATTTGGGACAATACTTTACACATTTACATTGATTGATTGATTCCACATGATTCCAGATTGTTTTTCAATTTTACAAAATAAATAATCCAAGATATTTAAATTTGCTTTTGCTGTTTTAATGATTTATGACATTATAACTTTATTATCCTGTACAACAGAGGTTTTTAAGTTCTCTCTGTTTCTAGCTGTGGTTGTGTTGTTTCCATAGAGGTGCAGGACTTTATATTGCAGTGAAATATGAGCCAATAGTGAGTTCATTGGGTTAACTGACCTCTGACCTCCAGGCGAAGCAAGTTGAGTGTAGGTCAAACGATTAATCGATTAGCATTAGTGCCAATCTTTTAACATAAATTCTATCTTTAGTGCAAAACACTTGACACCTCATCTTCTTTGATATATAAAATGATGCTATCATTTGTAGGAATATTTGTCTATCTTCTCTCAAGTTTGAATTGAATTGAAGTTTGTTTGCAGAACATAAGGCCATCTTGGATCTGTCCCCTCGGCTCTGATGCTGATTAGTGACCGTCTGTTGTTCCCGACTCCTACCAGAACTCACCAGAACCTCCTGTCCAAAACTGAAAACAAATGAGGCGCTGTGTGCATCCCCTTCTGAGCAACATGTCACAACCACTGGCATACTCTGCACTCCGCTGCTTGAATACCAAAACCCATCTAAATGAGAGCAGCATGTAAGTGGAGGGGGATACAGTTAGGGAATGTACAAGGCATTCAAAAATATTCTTTCATAGCGAGGAGACCACAGGATGGGGCCTGCGCTGAGCTGGTCCGTGTGGTTGTGGGCTCGGGGTTTGTACGTTCTCTATCTGAAGCCACATCAGAGCCCTGAGCCATGTGTAATGTGATCTGGATGGGCAGAGGAGGGTTCCCCCCTTGGATTCAGAGGAACCGCCGCTGAGGTGCAGCGCAGGGACGGGCGGTCAATGATGTAAGACGGCACTCGGTGACAAACAATTATGGCTGCGGCTATGGTGACTCTTTAATGGGCTGTTTTCTGCTACCATGACGGCGATCGCAGCGTGTGTTACGGCGTTGCTCGCTTCTCTTTTTGCTGTGACTAAATCTTTCCTTTTCACCTTTTGTAATCTTGTTTCTGAGCTTTTCTAGCCCAGTTAAAACCTGCTGGACGCTGGTGTGTAGGAAATACTGAAAACATTGGAAAGTTGAGGGAACAGCAAACAGATATCTGCAGCAAAGAGACGAGTCCAGTCATTTTGATTTAGTTTTTTGATGCTTCGTCTTGTATCATCTGTTCAAAATGTACCACCGATTGCCTCCAAACTCCAAACCATAACCGTGCTCAACCTCTCCTCTTCTTTTTCTTTCCATCCTTGTTTCATCTTTTTCTGCTTTTTGTTGCTCTCTTTCCTCTTTCTCCTCCTCCTTTTTTTTATTCATCCTCCCCTCTTTCTCCCTCTGCGCTCCCTGCCCCATTTCATCTCTCCCCCTTCGTTCCTTCTTTTTTCTTTTTTTCTTGCATTCCCTCTGCTTACTCAAAGTCTTGAACAAACAAACAAACAAGCAGCGGGTGGCTCGCGTCTCCTATCTATAATTCAAGCCAGTCAAACTACAGCGAGGATGTTTGCCAAACACATGAAGTGCATCTCTCAGCATCGTACGCAGAGAGAGAAGGGGGGGAAAAAAAACGTGTTTTACCATCACGGCTTGGACTCAACACACAAGGAATATCGCAGGGAGATTTCAAATTATGTTTATGGCATTTGTTGATAGAAAACACAACATGGAAACGCGGAGATCGTAACAGGGGAGGATATTAAGGGATCAGCATTGTGAGCGCAAGTTAAAGCCGCTTTGAAATGCGCTGAAAACGTTACATTTGACAGGTTCTCTTGTGAAAAATGAGATCGTCTGTCTTTACCAATTGAATGAAATCACAATAAAATGTTCCAGCAGTCGAAGAGGGTGAAGTTACAGTCTGTAAAATCACTGAGAGCACAACCTGATGTGTTTAAAGGAATAGGAATATGCTATTTATTAAAGAGGATCTTCATTTCTTTCACTTCAGGCCTCTTGAGTCTTGCCCAAGGACAGTGATGCAGCTGTGTAACAGTAACCGACTGCATCGTACAGAAAAGCATCATATCCCCCCCTGAGACGATGCCAAACCACTTGTGGTAACAACAACTCTATAACGATAAATGAGAGTGCAGAGGAAAAACCAAAGCTGTTTTTCCAGGTGTTTGGATGAAACTCCAGAGTGTAGTTTTCAAGTCCATCTGAAGTCTCTTTGGCTCAAAGCGCTCGCGTTCTGGTGAAAGGAGGCTTGTAACGTTCAATTTGTTTTTTCAAGCCGTTCAAAAGCACGACTGTACACACTCAGTGAAGCAATAGCGCGGGGCCCTATAAATTTCTCTTGGTTTAACTGTGAAATCACTTTCTTTTGGCTGAGTTAGTTCTACAGTTGTGCGATCACTGCAGTGCCTGTTTGCTTGGGTCACATGGTCAGAGAGCTCTTGCCTCAGTGTCTTAGTGTTTTTATGGTTTGACATTGACATTTGAATGCATGGTTAAGGACACAAAGGTCTTCATTGTTGCCTTTTTTTTTTTCTTTTTTTTTTAAATCTACCAAATTGCACATTAGTAGGGTTTTGAACTTTGTGACCGTCCTTAAACGACTCATCTGCAACATGATGTTCTGTTCGAAAACTTAACTGTGTTTAAGCTTAAAATTGTGAAATTTTATCAGATTTATTTTATTCTGTGTCTATTTATTTGCCAAAAATAAGCAGTTATAAACAGTTTGCTTTATCCTGATTTTGAAAAAAGAAAAAAAATTCTGCACTTCTTGGTGCAACCAGGAAGCTGTTAGTGACCCAGTTGACATCAACAGTCTCGCAACAGAAATTCATGGATTTCTCGCCTGAACTGCAGGCTGTGTAAAAATGTTGTAAATGCTGATTCTGGGTCCATTTTTGTGGAATAATCAAGGCAATTCCACTTCCACAGGACATTAGAGAAGAAAGAAGAAACCTTTATGTGTCACAAATAAATCTTTTACAGTATTGTGAAATGTTGCTTTCACATATCCCAGTTGGGGTCAGAGTGCAGAGTCAGCCATGATACGGCGCCCCTGGAGCAGGAAGGGTTTAAGGGCCTTGCTCAAGGGCCCAACAATGGACGCATTGGGGTTTGATCCTCTGACCTTCTGATCAGCAGCCCAGGGACTTAAGCATTGTGCCACCACTTCACCCCTAAACTGTGTCATACTACACAAGAGTGAACTCTGGAGAACTCTCAGAGCTCATAGCGACTTAAGACAAAGGAACTCTTCGCACATATATTCAATAAGACAGGTAGGTAGGAGAAGGATGAGGATATCGGAAAGTTTCAATCAAACTCCTGCAATCTGTTAAACATGCAAAAATACATTTATTTGTCACATGTCAGTGTTAGGTCTTTATCACTAAAATACCTGTAACTCTGAAACCAGTTACATTCCCCACCATCTATAGGAAGTTATGAGGTTTATGATTTTTTAATGACTTTTATGATTGTTACTATGTAGAGTGTTTTATAACCAAATTGTATCTTGTTGATCATTCAGTAGAGTGACATTTTATGATTCATTTTTATCCCAAACCATGTTGGGAATGTGACTGATTGCACAGCTAGTCTTTTTTAATAGGTGTTCTCTTTGTAACAACTTATTTGCATGATGAAAATCTAACACCAAGACGTTGTGAATAAATCAGTTTCTGCAAGTTTGTTTGAAACTTTTTAATGAGCTCACAGTGGCACCATGAGATCACACAAGACGGTAAAATATGAGACGATAAAATGCAGCCAGTTCTTCCATTTGATATTTTCCTTGACTTAAACGATTAGTCACTTATCAAAATGAATCATCTGCAGGTGGAAAGAGCTGCTTTAAGGGGTTGTTCTCATTTACTTCTAGTGTTGACAAATCAAAACTATCTAAATGGAGTTTTTTGGGTGAACTGACCCTTTAATGACTAAACTCTGCATCCAGGATAACTTTCACGTCGTTTTTACTCGGTACATGTAAATGAAAGAAGTGACAGCAACAGTTCCTAGATTAAGAAACGGGACTTTTTTCTTGCGGCCCGTGGTGGAAGCGGTGCAACGGTTGCCGTGGTTACGGCATGCCTCCTCTGTTTCCTCGCTGCTGCATTCGTGTCGAGAGGGGACCGACCCAGCAGGTGGGCCTGACGGAGGAAGAGGGGTACAGTAGGAAGAGAAAGAGGGGAGGTTTGCTGGGAGGTGGGGAGCACCGCACATCCAGAGGAATCGCTCCAGCCGCTGGGGTAAAAGGAATTAATCAGACAGAATAAATTAGGACATGAAAGGAAGAGTGAGGGAGACGGAGCAGCATCCACCCCTCCTGCTACACTTCCATCCATCTACCTATCACTCTACGTCTTTTATTTTCTCCATCCATCCATCCATCCATCCATCAACAAGCTGATCACTTAAAAATTACTAACCAAACTTGTAGTTTTTCAGAAAAATAACCAATTGATCACTAGATGCATGCACGTTTATGTTTCCCTCCTTCTATCTCCTATTTCTAATGTGCCAAAGTGTGCTTGCTTGGCAGGAAAAAATGCTTTTCTCAGCTCTGTAACAACAACATGTGATTCAAAAATGTATTAATAAAAGAATTAAAGGACCGATGGTGGAGGAAAGGGAATCTCTAAAACCTGTTTTCCTACTTTATCAATTTTTACCACAATAAAAATGACTCCTAACATCTAAATGTTTAATGCAGTGAAAAACTGCTGCAGGGAACAAAATGTCATGGTTTAGTGAGGAATTAATGACACATAGAATCACAGTAAGAACACTGTGTGATTAAAAATATAGAATAATAAATGACTCAATTGATCTCTGTCCTCTAGAGAGCGTCTAAAGCTTTCTTTCCTATTTAATCAAATTTTCTCACTATAAAAGTGATTCTTAAGATCTAAACTTTTCTGCCATTGAGGAACACTGTGAAAAACTGCTGCAGGGAACAAAAAGCCACTGTTTTGTGAGGAATTAATGACAAATACAATCACAGTTCAAACAATCTCAATGCATTTTTTTTTTGCTAAAACTGTCCTAAAAGCAAAAAAACACTACAGCTACTGTTCTGCACTTTGGTCCTGAGACAGTTTGAAGTCTGTGCAGGTCAGTGGTCACCACTTTGGGCCTTTGCTGCCCCTTCAGAATGAAGAATAGTGTCATCACGCATCAAGACTTCTGAGAAGACCTTTTAAAGTGTTTAGCATCAGCCTTAAGCAGCGACGCCGGTCACCAGCGCTGATAAATAAGCGGCTCTCAGAAGTGTTTTGCCGCAACGACCGTAATCTTCGGTGAAAGATGGCTCTTTAAATGCTCCTCGGTCGGACCGCTTGATCTTTTGGAGAGACGATGAAAGGAGGGCGCTGATTGGACAGAAGCCTCGGGGCTCCAGTTTTGCCCCTGATGTCATCTGTTTGTGAGTCACCGCAAAAGGCTGTCTGTTGGTTTGTGTGTTTTCTGGCTGGGTTTGACTTCATTGTGTCTGCATTTTTTTTCTTTATTTCCTCCACCTGACCCTTTAAACCGTGTTGTTCAAATAAGTAAATAACTATTTTCTTTGCTAACTGTAAGCAAAGTTGTAGAGCACTGCTGAAACAATTAAAACTGAAAAATAATCCCTACTTTTTTCGATAATCGATGGTTATTTTCTGATTTGAGCTTTCAAACATGAGAATTTGCTGCATTTCTCTGCTTTAAATCATTGTAAATGGAATTTTTTTGAGTTTTTGCTCCTGAAAGTTATTTGACAAGATAGTTTTGGTACGCAATTCAACTCACTAGAAACAATTTTAGCTTCACTTTTTATTTACATTTCATTAATTTGAGAGATTTAGAGGTGTTAAGAGGTAGATTCCTAAGCATTGGAGCCAAACCAGCTGTTTTTTTTTATGGTAGCTGAGCCAATTACCCATTCCTTAATCGATGTCAGAGTCAGTCTTCTTGTCTTTAAAGTTTTACCACCATGTTATGGATGCGTACGATGATATAAAAGAGTGTTTGACAATAATGAATAGGCCTTTGCTGCCGTGATCAGTCGTTCAGCTGCAAGAAAATGAATGTGCAGCTCTTTTAATCGATTGTTTTAATAATTTTTCAAGAAAATAAATGCCTCTAGTTCCAGATGTTTGGATTTATTACCTTTCTGATATGATGGTAAACTAAATAGCTTTGGGTTTTAAACTATCAGTCGAATAAATCAATCTATCAAACAGGATCACTGTGGGCTGTGTGGAATTTTCCTTTTGATATTTTGAAGATAAATTGATTTATAAGGAAAATAATAGTCAGAATAACTGATAACAGAAATAATCATTAGTTACAGCCCCAGTGTTTATTCATTTAAACGTAGCCGTGTCATTTTCACAAATGAAGTCACATCCTTTCATGTCACTGCTGTTAATAAATCCCGTTCTATTATGACCTGCCAGGACTTAAAAAGTTTCTTTCATTAGATGCCCCAATTTAACATTTTCTACTTTGGTTTTTCTCTTCAGAAGTGATGCAACATGGAAAGAAACAGGAATTTGAGTGGACAGTTTTTTTTTTCCCCCTTTAAAAAAAAAGTGATGCAAATTGTACAAATTGAATGTAAATTTGTGCAAAAGCCTCTCACTTTTCAAAAGGCAGATATCCTTTCATATTTATGAGGCCTCCATAGAGCGTATGTGTGCATGCAAATAAAAAATATCCAGAAAATATTTCTGTTTGGGTTTGGGGATGTTCAGGCCATTCAGCACACTCTGCCCCCAGTTATTTCTTTTGCACGGCCTTCAATGCTTCCAGAACACAAACACCCAGGGATGAGATTACGGTGATACAAACATCAAAGCGGCAGATCAGACAGAAAGCAGCGAGCTCGTGACGTGAACCGGTGACCCAGAGGGCAGAAAGCATGTAAGCTGATTGAGCTGTCTGCTTCCCCAAAAACTTGACTCGACAATCAGCCATGTACGACCACCTCGGCAACGCCCAGATCGACATAAAAACACACAAGACACGAGGGTCGCATGTACTAGTAGAGGAGCATTTGCATGGAACATAAAACGAGTACATTTAGGAACAAGTTTGCTCTCAGACAAGCTGTGAAAAGTGATCATAAAACTATTACTTCTTTAGTTTTATTCAACCGTCTTTGATTTTGTCTCATTGGCAGCAGATATGAGAAGATTCTGGTGAACTTTCACTGCACTGGTTTGGAAACGTAACAAGGAAAAAGCTTACTTGTGTAATCTTTTGTTTCAAGATGATTCTAAATAATATTTTTTTGGCTGCTACTAATGTTTTTTGTAATCAATCTGCAAGATCTTTTTAAAAAATTGAGAAAAATGTGCAAGACAAGTTCTGAGAGGCCATGTTTTATTTTGAAATGCAACCAGTATCATCATATAGGCATCATTTTAATGTAAAATTGTATAAAATGCAGAAAAGCACCACTGGAGTCTGAATACATTTAGCACCTTTTCTTGCTCAAATGTTAAAACAGTTCATCAATTATTAGAAAAATTCAATTTTGCAGGGTGATTTCCAGGTTTGTGTGCCACAGATTTGCAATTCAACGCTTCAGATGAAGCTTTTACTGTCATATAATTAGATTTAGATGAATGGCTTCTTTGCCAATAACCTTTGAACCAAGCTTTGAATCTATGTATTTATCTAAGAGAGAAAAAAAAAGGTGCTTTCACTCTGACCCATGAGACGCTTTCATGGTGGCGTTTGGTGGTCATATGTGAGATAAATAGATACTGGCACACAGGAAGCGCGTCACTGCAGGGGTTTTTCTTGTTTTTTTTTTCTAATGTGTGGCGGCATTTCCCATTTGGGCACATGTTCTGGTATTTAGGGCTGAGCCGGTGAGTGAAAGCTGTGCTCGGCAGCCATAGAGGAAAGGTTTCACAATGAGTGAGCGATAGACGTGCTCAGTCATCTCGGCAGGGGACGGGACCACATAACATGCGGACGGGATCGCAATCACAGCGGGGATCTTTGAGAAGAAAGAAACCAAAGCTCTTGGGCCCGGCATCACCTTCTCTCATACAGTACAGCAGGCAGGAGATTCACCAAAAGGTCACTTTTTTTTTTTACCATCTTGATGATTGGGTAAATTTTTCATCCCCAAACCACAGCCAGCAGATAAATCAGGTCACATAAACACAGTTATCGAAGTTTGACATTTTGCATCGGAAACAATCCTGGCTGGCTTGTCTGAGAATAAATGCAGACGCCTTTTTCCGCCATGGTGCCTTTTTCTGACAATGCTGTTATCAAACCGCTGCATTTTTTTGCTTCTGCTAACAGGCTCCCACAAGACAGACAAATACGGCTGTGGTAGTATCTATTGTTTGAATAAACCAAACCCTGGAGGAAGTGTGTCTCAAAGAGGATTTATGTCCTGTGCGGTTGCCTCATTTCCTGCCGACTCCATGTGTCAATATTTTCGCAGCGAACGGTCGCCCCAATGTCACAAACAAGTTGTTAATTGTGGAATAGGAATAAACAAGTTACACCATTAATTAGCTCCGTTTAGGACCGATCATTAGAGGTCATTTCTGCAAACTGTCACCACAGTCTAGAAGAGAAAGTTGCCTCTGAGTCTGTCTCCGTCCACTCATTAAGAGAGTGATAACTCATCTCCAAATGCCATCGCTCTTGGATTTGATTTTGCGTCCTGTCATATCCATGGCCCCGGGCCAGCTGCAGCAATGTTGTCTCTCATAAAGAGCTCAGAGGTTTTCTCAACATATCCAGCCAGAGCTGTGATGGCAGATTAAGTGTGAAGTTGAATCTCTCTACACTTTTTTTTTTCTTCTCTTTTTCGAGTCTGGTCAATACTACAGCTTCTGTTACTACCACTACCATCATTTTGTCTTCTCCTCTCTCTGCAACTGTACTGGTAAATGGAACAATAAAGGTAGTAGTGTAACGGAGAAGTGTTTATGATTACAGATTCACACCTAGAAAGGCCATACATAAAACCTAAAGCTTATAAATGTGTGAAAATGTTGACTTCTGTTGTGTTCTCGTTGATTTATTGAATCAATGGGAATATATATGCAGACCAAGTGTTACGTATGAATGAAGACCAGCCTTAGCAGGAGAGATGAGAAACTGAAGATCTCTCTTGACCCCAAGCAGTTTCTATGCGTTTTTACTCACTGTGGGCACATTTTTCACTGTAATAATAATAATGCATGTGTTTTATATAGCGCTTTTCTGTCTTTTCTGGACACTCAAAGACACTTTACATTGCATTATTCATTCACTCCATACTCAATGGTGGTAAGCTACGTATGTAGCCACAGCTGCCCTGGGGTAGACTGCAGAAGCCAGGCTCCCAATCTGCTGCATCGGCCCCTCTGACCACCACCAACCACTCACTCTCACACTGTATTCACCCAGGCTTCCTGGTGTTCCCTCACGGTCTCCCATCCTGGTACTGACCAGGCCCTACCCTGCTTAGCTTCAGAGATAGAGATAGAGAACTTAAAAGTGACTTTTGTGCAGTATGATGCAGTTATTAGGCTGTAAATCATAAAAAATAGAAAAAAAGAAAGTTGAATTTCTTTGATTACCTATTTTACAAAACAGGTGTCACCAATACTTGTGTCCTATCTGCTCTGTGTAAACACTGCCTGCAGTTCAACCGAAAAGTTTGATGATTTTTGTCATGTGACTGTTGGTCACAATGAAGTCACTTATGGCTTACAAGTTTGTTTTTTTACACCGTTTTTTAGTGCCAACAGTTTATATTTGGCAAATTTTCAAGTAAGACTTACTTAAATATCCCGATTTTAAGCTCAGATTTGTTTGTCCGATGGACCGGCACGTCAGAGATGAGTACTGCCATGACTGTCGGAAAGTTGAATATCCTACAATTCTTTCTATTTTTACTCTTTCTCAGATAAATGGTGTAATTTTGGTCATTTTAAAGATAATATGCCTTTCAAACCCGCAGGCATCTAATGGGGTTCAGAGGGTTAAAGAAATTACAATGAGTCATTAATCAGAAAGGATGAAAGAGCAATTATGGGTGAAAAATAGAAAAAAAGGGTTAAAGGTTACCGCTCAACTACTGGTACAACTAATATTAAAACCTCTGCTGCTACTTGCCTTTATAACACTGGTAGCTCATTTTTGTTAGGATTTTGACTTTACACTAAAAGTATATTCTGAAAACCCTTCTTCAGCATCATTTCACTGGGGAATTGATAAGTCTACCATTGATATAGTAATGTTGCCCAGAGAGGAGTCAATTTGAACATATTGGCGTGAATCAACACTGGAATCAGCTCACAAAATACCCACAAGGTGTTACTTCTTATAGAAGAAAGTGAACCAGTGGTGAAAACTCCCTGATTAAACAGAGGCACCAGTGGTAGCTGCAGTTCTGGTACAATTAGCAGAAGTAGGAGGACAAATTGTGGTTAAGTTAAAAAAAACAAAAAAACAATAGTCTTATATTAGAATGAGGATGTTAGTTGTCATCATCATCCTAATTAATACGTTTTCCTCTTAAAACTAAAAGGCAAATTATTCCTGCTGTTCTTAACCCTGCTGAAGCACCGATCACATCTGGGAGCAAGTTTCTGTCCTGACAGCAGAAAAACTACATTTCCATGTAGTGTGCATAGTAATATGCACACACACACACACACACACACACACACACACACACACACACACACAAAGCATTTGTGTCTGTTAGTTACAAGCAGTGGTTACTGATTCATCATGGCCGCGGCCCAGATGTTCCAGCGGTGTGTGGCAGCAGTGGACGATGATGTGTACGTGCACTAGTGTTTGTGTGTGTGTGTACTTGCACGCACACCACTGGGCGTGTCCTTGCATACATGCATTCATGCATGTATATGAGCATTTGTGTGTGTGTGTGTGTGTAATTGGGGAGTGGGCGGGCGTGTTGGGGGGGTGTTTGCTCCTTTTTTAAACATAGCTGCGTTGTTATGGTTGCCTGGGCTTTGATGTTGCCCAAACCTCCAACTAAGAGGCTCTCATTTTAGGCTCCTGACTCTGGAGAAGGCAATGACTTCCAGATTGGGGGACCTACTGGCTGACTTGAAGGCCGACTGCCGGGGAGGGACGGGTTGTGGGGGGTCACGAGGGGCAGAGATGGTCAAACTGATGGTTCTCGGGGTGGAAATTTGTGGATGTGTTGGACAAAAGTATAAATCTACAGAGCAAGAAGTGACACCAGAGATGTGATGTTTGGTTCAAGCTGCTCAAACACTTGTTGGCAGCAAACAGTTTGCAGATGAGTTCAGTTTAAGCCTCTTTTCAGTATGTAATTTTCTAAAAAAAAAAGTAATCCAGACCGCATTACATCACATATCTTACAAAATATTTTATTAATGCGTCTTTTACTCTCTTGTACTATTATATTTTACTACAATTATTTTTGGTGCTTTCATTATTTTATGTATTAATTGGTTTTTGTTTTATTAATATACTTATACATTATAAGTA
>OMNN01010303.1:34077-47962 GCA_900302755.1 Chromis chromis
ACTTCTTTTCTTTCTGTTTGGCCTGACTGGCTTCCTGTTATAATGTTATTTTCCTGAGTATTTTCTTTTTTGTTTTGTTTGTTTGTTTGTTTGTTTGTTTGTTTGTTTGTTTAGGCTTGTCCATCAAAGCGCTTTGTAAACTGTTTTTTAAAAGGTACTGTATAAATAAAGTTATTATATTATGTTATTTTATGAGTGTAATGTATAGAAATCAGGACTACAATGCCATACATTTTTCTAACATTTTTCTAAACTTTTATTGTGAAAGCAGAAATCATTGTGAGTCTAAAGTTTAAGGAGCAGCATTGGAGGAAATAAAAGTAATCTTAAAGATGCTAAAATATTCAACAATAATTGAAAGAAAATTAAGCCGATAAATAGTGGAATTAAATATTTCAAACGTTTCAAGGTGATAGAAAATAAAAGTGTTGCTTAAAGATTTTCTTTTTCAAATGAGCCTTTTCCTCTCAGCAAAGTCAGAAAGCTTTTCTTTTCAAATCCTATTAATCATAACAATATTTTTCTTAGTCATACAGGACAGTTTCAGAATTGCTCACGCGATGTCAAGCATGACAGGTATTTCATACAGCTGTGTTTTTTTTTTCATCTTATATACATAAAATGTGCACAAAATCCGGTGAAGACGAATCTAATATCAGTCTAATCTAGGACAGGACTTTCCATGGGATCAAACACATATTTTTTCTCCGGTTTCTCGTGCAGAGTTGCCACCTCATATACACCTCTTGCTTTTTTTTTCTTTCTCTTTCTATGCTTTTTTCTAAAAATCTTTGGTTCTCTCTTTTGCACTTTCTCTCTGCATGCAGGTGCGGGGAATTTTACCGCGCTTTTAGACTCAGAGGGTTTTTTTCCCCCCCTCCTCCACCCATAAACCCAACACCCATCTGTGTGTGTGTGCTGCTGCATGTGTGGATTTTCAACACTCAAGACCCCGTTTCTGACCTCGAGTTGTTATAAAAGCAAAGCATTTGTGACTTTTGAAATACGCGGAGGAGATGCGCAAAAACATCCACCCTCCGACAACCTTGACATTCTTCATGCGCTGCTTTGACGAATGAAAATCCACCTGCGCTGCGTGGAAATAATCATAGATGAACTGAACACCTTCTGAAATCCACATTCTGTCCTGGTGGATCGACTGTTTGATGGCACAGAGCTGCATAATGCATCAAAATCTATAGAATCAGCACATCTTGGTGTTTCACTCAGGTGAGAAATACTATGATTGTAAAAAATGTGTCACCACAAAGACAGAAAAAATTTTCTTAGGTTCAAATTTTTGATCAATTAAAGCTGGAAAGAGTTTACTGATAGTCACTTTGAGTGTAGCAGAAAACAGAAATGACACTAATAGCATAATATGAATAATAAAACCTTCTTGTTTCTCACATGTCACCTTTCTTTGTAATAGTTAATTCACTTATCTGGCGTGATTCACAGACTAATACATGATTCATAGGTGGCTGTTTTCATTTGTCTTTGACGGAAGCTTTATTAAGTGCAATCTTGATTCATTTGATGAAAAAACATGACAGCCGTCGCGCTCAGATCTCTTTGTGCGAAAGCTCTTTCCTGCAAAACAGTTTGATTGCAGCCACTTGAAAGGACTGCAGAGAGCCAAGGTGAATCAAGCATTAAGTCCCAGCGACTGTCCATATCTCTCTTTTTTTTTTAAATTTCCGCCAGGGCAAGGACGAATGTGAAAGAAACCGTGAATGAGTGTTTTTAATGTGCCATCTCCGTGAAATGTGAGATTAAAGACATTAGACTCAAAAGCACTCTGAAGGAGGAGGGGAGGCAAGAGAGAGAGAGAGAGAGAGGACGCTTTAATTTCCGCTTCAGATATAAAAAGAGACGGATCTACTTAGTGTGTCATCTGAAAACTAAAGAATACATTAGAGGGTTTTTATCAGCATAAGGTCTTGTGAATTAAGGTGTGTGTGTGCATGTGTGCGAGCCGACAACTGCGTTTCTTTGCATGTGTTTGTATGTGACATGCATACGTACGCGCGCGTGTGTGCGTCCGGGTCAAGGTGGAGGGCTGTTATTACAAACAAGTGATGTCTGAGATCCCATTAACTCTTGTATTCAGCAGCAGATTTCTGTTCAAATAGAGTGGAGATAAAAGGCAGCAACAATATGCTGATAAATCAAAGGCCTTTCAAGTGAAATGAGACTACAGAGACACTGAGGGGCTACATTCACCATATCCTGACGCACTTAAAAAGGTGTTGATATCTAATTGTAATTTTTAAAGTAATCGCCTCTTTGAAGTAATTACATCTTTGATGTAATCAACAAATAGAGGCTTTATTATTCCGCGCTGCTGCTGTTGGTGTTTGACAGTCTGTATGTGTATGGCTGCTCAGGCCATTCATGTATGTAGAAACCTTGTTCAAATTGAGCACCAGCTCCACCAAAGCAATAAGCAGCAATAAACTGAGAGTGTTTCAGGAAATGTACCAAAATCATTATCATCATCGTAGCAAAATAAAATGCACTTAATGCTGGTCCTTGAACTAGAATTCACACAACGGGACACTTGTGCTTGTGTTGCTAGTTGTTGTTTGCTTGCAGTTGAAAAAATGTTCTTAAGGAGAGAACTTGGAGACATTACTACAGTCTGATGCAGTGCCACTGTGTGAATGCAGACGGTGGCAGAATATAAAGGAATGTGGACAGAAACAAATCTGTGCAGGCCAGTCACCAGTGAAAGTGGGCATGACTCACTTTGTTGTTCATTGTTTCTGTCTGAGCATCAGAACAGACATTAGATTCATTCGAGATGAGCCAGACCTGCACGAAATCAATCAATGACAACTGCTGCATGATGTATGTCAGTGAAATTTTAATGCGACTTGATCCTGACTCCATTGTTACAATGATGTTGGCCACAATAGCTGCAGTTTTTGGAATCTGGTGTTGCAGTTGCTCACCAGCGATGCAAGGCCTCAGGGCATGATGGGAAGCACCTGGCTCTTACCTGATCTAACAGCTGATTGGTTTAGATGGTGGCTCAACAATATGACGTTTGATAGAATCTTTACATTTTAGTGAAATTGGCGAGATGTAGCCAGATGAGAAATCACGTAATTTGGATTGAACCATGAACACCTGTACTGCAAAACATCCCCTGTATAGCATTTTAATAGGCTGCCCTGTCATAATTACAACTATTGGAGACTGTCCAAACTCATACATGTGTCAGACTACATTTTAATAAATCTGTGTGTTTCTGTGACTATGTGTACAGACCAAAGATTGCTAGGAACTGTCCATCTCTTTTAACATCACCCCCTGCTGTCTGTTGGCGTCTGCTTTCCAGGCGCAGTTAACCTCCAGCAAGCGTATTTCCACCCTGTTCAGACTGTCCTCAGACTGAGCACTTTCTGGCCTTGAATCCTAACCAGTGTTTCCTGTAGGCAGATGTACCCTCATGCATGTCATTTGCCAGTTAAAGAAATAAGTCAGGGTTCAGTTGGTCACAGTTAAAAACCCCTGTATTTACTATTGATCTGTGCCATGAATTTATACCCCGGCAATTTATGTCAGCCTGCAAGGGTGGGTAACTTAACTCCTGTAAATTAAAGGGTGAGTGAACTTTTCACTCATCTGTGTGTGTCTGTGTGTGTCTGTGTGTGTGCGCACCTGAACATATGTGTAGTTCTTCTGGGTTTTTTTTTTTGTACCAATAACGTGGCTGCAGGTTTCCGATTCAAAGATGCCTTAAGTGTTATTCGATCTTTTTATGTGTGTGTCCCACATGTACATGTACACACTCGTCGGTCTCAGCAAAAGGTAATTATGTGTAAGTTATGTGTGTATGTGTGTGGTGGGGATGGGGGGGGATTTTTTTTAAACACAGAGGGGTTGATAATTATGGGTTAAATGAGTGCTCTCAGTCAGCCTCCCTGAGTGTGTGTAAAAAAGGAAGGCACAGTGAAAGCCACTTCAAGGCCGGCTAATTACCCCGAGGAAGAGAGGAAACATAAATGGACGATTTTGCGGCTATAACGTTACAGCAAAACGGCTAAATCAAACTCAGCACGTGAAGCCGAGCCACAGCTACTTTTGAAGGCTCCCTGCAACCCTGCACAGATGTGTGTGTGTGTGCATCCATATGTGCAAAATATGCGCCTGTACATCCACTGTGTGTGCGACTTGTGTGCAAAAATTCGCATTAACACATTCTTTATGTAGTATTCACACATGCTCCAGTGCTGAATATTGATGTCTTTGCAGCTACAGCTTACTTGAAAATAGATATTGTTAACTGCTGTTTGTACGTTTACAGTCATGCACATTCTTTGTTTTAATTGTGGTTTTGACTCACATTTCGAGGCACAGATTTTAATGCCATGTAACCTTTATATACAGGCATCTTGATGCGGCTCACTGCTGATGCTAACTAAACAGTTTTGGGATTTTCCCTGCAAAATGTCAAAGCTACTGCTGCAAATGTAGCACGGCATCATTTTATTTTCCCTGGACAGAGCTATGGGACTGTATAACTTAACACAAGTGGATAAAGAACAACAATGTTTGCGTGTCATTTGTTTTATATCAGTTGATGAAAAGGTTCGCAGAAGATTTATCAGGAAGCTGATAAAACTAATTTAACCCTCGAAACCACAAGCAGTTTCTAGACATTTGTTTTTGCCCTTGTCACAGTTTTACTCACTGTGGCCTCATTTTCCACTGCAATATAAAGTCCTGCACCTCTGTGGAAACACAACAACTAGTTCTAATGCCATAAAGAACAAAAGTTGCATTTCTTTAATTATTTATTTTACAACAATTGCAAACCCTGGAATCAATTCCCAACATTTTTCCTAGTGCCCGCAAGCGTTACATACATAAATGGTGACTCTACATATTATATGTATTTTACTACATACACTTTCAATTTGTTTCTTGTCTGCTCTTGTGAAAACACAGCCTGCAGTTCAGCCAAGATCAGCTGTCATTAATAACTTCCGATTTGCACTGAGGAGGACAGAATTCTTAGTTTTTTGCAGAATCTGGTTCATAGAAACTGTTTTGTTTTTTTTTAAAGAAAAAAGAAAGACATGTAGAATAAAGTTAATTTGTCAAAGCCTGTTTCTGACAGTATGGCATGTCATAGATGGTTAGTACAAGGAGTGTTGGAAATCAGATGACACTTTGCGTTTATATAGTTTAAGGCTTCTGATAAATGGTTTAATTTTGCAAAGTTTGAAATACAACTTACCATTCAAAACCTCCAGTGGATTTTGGTTGTACAGAAGGTCAAATTGAAATACATTTTCCAAACAGGAGGTATCATTTTAAGGCTGCACAGTCACATTAGATTTAAAAACCTGCATGTATAGTGCATCATTGTAAACACATTCTTGTTTCTATTCCCGTCCACGACTGAGTCACGTAATCACCAGCATTTAAGTACCCTTTGATGTCAACATCCGATCTCTTCTTTCTCTTTTTATGAAAGTGCCAATATGTCCGACTTGCTGTTGTAAAAGTGAACAAGCGTCGGCAGCAGTGCAGTGTTAAAGGTAATTGAATGAATATTAATGGACATGGCGCCCAAGTTGAAAGCTGAAAGAACAAAGTTAGTGATGACGCAAAGACATTCGAGAATCCTTTACCTGTTTTCACAGATAACGTAACATCTCTCGTACACACATCACCTTAAACCCTGCTTAATATTTAATAAGGCGTTACCATGGCAACCTGTATCTATCAGGGACAGTGGGAATCATCCCGTTGCTTTTGGTCTTATCCTGTAAGGTGATGAACAGGCCACTTTGTCGAAATCTTTGCATCTTCTTGAAACCGCAGTGCTTCTCCTCCACCTCTCCATCATTATGAATGCAGACCACCTCCTCCACCCTGATCCCACACTACCTGCTCCCCTGCACCTCCTTCTTCATCCATCCATCCTTCCATCCAGCCTCACTCATACCTCCCCACCCTTCGGCTCTTCAGCACAGAGGCAGCGCGTTTTGTTTTCATGTGTCTCGACATTAAAAGCGGTTTAGCAGTTTGATCTTAGCTCCTCTGCTAGCCGTGTAGCATACACATGAGGGTCCATCAGTGTGTGTGTGTGCGTGTGTGTGTGTGGTCAGTGAGAAAGACGTGAAGATGCTGACGGATAGGAAAGAAGCTGTTGAAAGTGTGTGTGTGTGTGTTAATGTGGAGTGTAGCGTGTGGAAGCTCTGCCTTTAAGTGATAAGGTATCCACTTTGTATCTCAGCAGGAGGCTCAGCAACTAGCACCAGATCTGGCCCTCTGTAGTGCTGATGTTACACACTTCACACTCACACAGACACTCATGCAAATGGGCCCACACACACACACACACACACACACACACACACACACACACACACACACACACACACGTATTTGTCCATCTCAGTGTACAAAATAAAAAAACTTTTCTAAAAAAATATTCCGATACATGAAAATCGAAGTTTCTGCAAAGAGTTTAGAGGCTTATTACACACATGTACATGCACGCAGTTATGTCCGTTTATACTCGCACAGAAAAAGCACATATTTATACTCCCACAGAAACAATTACCAGTTCAAACACACACACACACACACATGGCCCGGTTCAAACGTATGCATGGTAACTCTGTCCGAGGCCGCCTGGATAACTGCCTCCAACTTTGCAAACCGCTGTGACATATCGTATGTCAGCCAGCATGCTGTGAGCATTAGCAATAACTGGATTTCACGTAAGTTATTGAAAGCCATTTGTAAACAGAAACATGAAAGCAAACAAGCTCGCACGCAGCCTCACTTGATCATCAAAGGCTTATCGATCAAATGGTCCTCCTCCTCCTCCTCCTCCTCCTCCTCCCTGCTCCACTGAAAACCAATGGGAGCAAAGTACAGCCCATCTGTTTTGTTCCAAGCCATGTTTAAAACGTCCAGCTTTCTTCCTTTTCTTTCAGTCTTGTACATGTGTGTATGTGTTCTGGTGGATTTTTTTTTTTTATGTCAGCAAGCGAATGAATGCAAATGTCCCCCCAAGTGTAGGTAAACGTCAAATTATGAGACACTTGCATTTGCATCTTTATGCAATCTTCTGTCTGTGATTCAGTTACGAGAAGAAAAGAGATAAAAACTGAGATTTTCATGAATCTTTTCATGTTTCGGTGCCGCCTGGATGCATCTTGTAATTTCTTTTGTAAGCAAGTGAATGAAAGGAAAACAGGCATAATTGGGATGTTCTTTTGATCGTGTTCTGCAGTCTTTGGCTGAGTCTAGAAATCTTGAAATGCGGTTGCCAAACGTTATTAGTAATTATCATAATATTAATATTGATAAAATAACTGTGTTTGTTCTCTTTTTGCTGAATTTGTGGTCAAATTAGGATAATAAATCTGGCATCCTGAACATTGCCTCTGTACACCATCACAATGTATTTAAAAAGAATATGTGATTAAAGTGCGGACTTGCAGTTTTAACACAAGGAGTATAACAAAAATATTGTATTAAGCGTTAAGGAAGAACAACCCTCTTGTTTTGCATAGTCCCTTTCATTTTACAACCTATTATAATTATAAATACATGCATTTCGGGCACCCCAATAGCCTAATGGTTATGTCGCGTGACCCACATGCAGAGACGTAGCGGATGACCTGGGTTCGAGTCCGACCTCGGGCATTTACCACATGTCCTTCCCCTCTCTCTCCTGTTTCCGATTCTATCCACTGTCCTATCCAATAAAGGCGAAAAGCCAAAAAATAAATACACACATTTTTTTAAATAATTGGATGCAAATGCGGAACTCATGGGCATCATCGAACACTGAGTTTACCCCGTTGAGATACTTTGCTAGATCGTAATGTGGCTGCCTTCAGTTTCTACTTGTTTGTAGGTTTTTCCACCTTCAGTTTTGTCTTCAATAAGTCAAATCACTGACTCATGCCAGTAAAGAACATTTCATTTCTTTGCATTTAGAAGCTCCTGAGTTGCTTTCACTGTATGCTTTGGGTCATGAACATAGAGTGACCTTGTAATGCTTAAACAGTTAATGTGATATTTTTGTTAATAAGGTGCAAATCTGCACTTTAATCACATTTGTCAAATCCATTGCGGTGGTATACAGAGGCAGAATTACAAAAACTGTGCCACCATCCAGATACTTTCGGACGTATCAGTCCTGCATGCTGGATTGTCTCAACTCGGATCATCATTTCTGTCACTTATATCTCTTTCTATCTTAATTAAGTAGCAGCAAATCGGTCCCTTTGAAGGTGAACATTAAAGTTACTGCCTCAGCTGTAAACGTCTTAGTTCAAATTTAACCCACCGCTTTTATTGTTGTCTCTGCACTTGCAGGTTTTACACCGCAATGCATGATTGTAATGAGTGGGTGTAAAAAAAAAACACACGAAGGTGCAGAAAAAACTGCTACATATAAGTGTGTTAAGTGCTTAAGATAACAGTTTCAGGTAATATGGTTACACTGAGGCCACCCTGTGACTCACTTACTCTGCTGTTGATGAAAGGATGAGGAAAAAGTGCAAAATCTAAAAGCAGTTTGTGTTTTTGTGTCTCCTCAACAGTCCAACAAAGTCTCGGTGGTGCAGCAGTCTCACGGGATGCACCCGCTGACGTCCCTCCTGCCCTACAGCAACGACCACTTCAGCCCGAGTCCTCCACACCTGCCAACAGACATGAGCCAGAAGACAGGTGGGGGAAAAAAACACACTTAATATATACCTGACTGTACACACAAGACAGAAGTCACTGGTGCTGTAGGAGACGCAGTAGAACACACACAGTCCTCATTACTGATGTTAAAAGATGAGTTGGACAGATTTAAGATGCCTCACACATACACACACACACGTCGACATGCACGAATAAACACAGACGTACTCCAGACAGCTGCTGAAATCCTCGTCCACATACACACTGGGATCTGTTAGTGCTGTCGACACATCATTCATCACACACATGCAGCACACAGGGTCTCATTTTACCAAACACACACAGACACACATAAGAAATGTCATATAACAAATGTAATATATTCATATTCTTGTCCCCTCTCTCTTTCATATACGCAATATTTGTTGATCTCGCCTCACACACGGACACACAAACGCACACATATATATACTGAGGCACGCACACAGTGTGTGAAGTGGCAGCACCGGCTCCGTCAGCCTGTGGCGGTCCCACGGCTGCTCTGAAGTGGCCTGTTCTTCTGAAGGGACCGCCAGCCACACACACACACACACACACTCTCTCACACACACACACACACACAAAGATGGAAACAATTAGGGTGACAATCGCACAAACCATCGCAGCAGCTCACACAAGGTTCTCCTTAGTGAACGCTGCACTTACAAACACACACTGCACTCTGTTTGGAAGTCACAAACAAACACACCCTGACATTTAAACACTATCGGAGTCTTTGCCCTGCTTCAGGCGAAAGGGTCTAAAGGGTGGCAGAGTCGGCCCGTCCGACTGTGTGTGTCACATTTTGCTCCAGTGTGTTCGTCACCTCACTCTTAAATGTATTCGTGATCCCCAGAGGTTGATTAATCATGGTTTGGTCACCGTAAGACTGCTCATACGTGTGTTAAGAAGTGCCAAAGTCCACCTTAGTGACAATTTCTCAGTGCTTAGCTGCTGTAATTTTAGTATGGACATGAGTTTTGTCATTTTTTTGTGTTTTTGAGTTTTTGTGCATTCATGCTCCCATGAGGATTAACCACTTTTATGCATATGTGCTTGTTTTTCTGGAGCAAACATCAGAATTAACTTTACATTTGTAGCCCTTTTTAATATCCCACTCAAGACAGAGGTATATTTGCTTGCTATACTGCATTGTAAAAATACTTGTTCACGCAGTTGCATACGTACAACACATGTTACTGGATAGTTCCACTGGAGGACGCACCAGAAAACTCAGACCACAGAGAGCTTTTGGATTTATGATGTGAACAAAAAACGTGGCATTTAGGTTTAAATTTGGTTAATTCTGAAATCACGACAGGAGAAGTGATGGTGGAATATGGTAGATGTTACAGTATGTGGAGGCCCATGAAATGTGCTTCGTTTGTTCTGCCAATGCAAGAAATTGATGAAAACACTGCCAGTATTGCGAGTACCTGCCATATTTGATTACTTGCTCTGTCATAATAGCCCGCACTTTTATTTATATAGTGACAATTCACAACAAAATCATCTGAAAGCACTTCACATGGTAAGATGAAGACCGTGCAGTGTTATATTATAGAGAGGAACCTATAATGTAACACAATTCCAAAGATTCCTTTTGAGCAAGCTCTTTATTGACAGTGTGAAGAAAAACACTCCTTTAACAGGACACCTCTGGCAGAACCAGGCTGTGGGAGGGCAGACATCTGCCTCGACCGGTTAGGGTGAGGGTGAAACCAGAGATACCTGCAGAGAGGACAAAACACAAATTACAGGAGAGAGAAGACATGAAGTTAGTGACATACAATAGTGGTATTATACACTACACAAACAGATAATAGCTCATTGTGCACTACGGATTGGGACAGTCATATTTCAAGCTTCTAACAGAGTGACTTCTGCATACAGCCGACAGTTAGCTACAAGGACAGTAGTGTGGATGCACAGAATACAAAGATGTTGACCCACTGTGAATGCAAGTAGACTAGAAAGTAGTGCAAAAGCAACAAGTGTGTATACATAATGTCTGTAGCTTTCCATGTGTGTGTCTGCAAAGGATCAATAACCAAGGCTTACTCTAAATCTGACACCATGACCTGCACTGAGTCAGCCCTCATCCACCAAACCTCCTTCACCCTCTCAACCAGCATAGGACACAATCTGACTTTACTGATCCAGTGTGTCTCTCAGGATATGACAACAATTCAACAATAACAAAACATTTCAATGTCACGTAACTGAAAAGCGGAGAGAGAGAGAGATGGAAAAAATTAATGCAAGGCGAGAAAAGCAGATACACAGCAGTAAGCGGGTGATTGAAGGAGTGTGTGCACTTCCAGAGAAATGAAACTAAAAAACTAACTTTAATTCAGTAATTATTTGATGTAATTCTGTGGTTTCTTGGTAAAGTATCTGAGCTGCAATGCAGACTGGGGTTTTTTGATAACAGTAACAACCAGAGTCTCATATGAATGGGACCAACACATGTACGTGAAAAGGCAACAAGAAATTTAGTTTGGTTTGTATCATGTAAGGAACACTGCAGCTTTAGGCAGCAGTTGTGTTATGATAATGGTGGTGGCTTGATAAAAATAAGTCATTGTGAAAAATTAGTGATGCTGAGGATGATTCAGCCCAACTCATTACAGCTTTTTTCATGTGAAACATTAAGGACTAGACATAAAATACAAGATGCGACTAAGAAAAAGAAAAAAAAGACTAGATAGATGAAAGTGCAGGCAGGCAGAGGCTGCTTTATCCTGTGGCGTCACAGAAGTCACACTTTAATACAGCTGAAAACCATGAAATCGTCGTCCAGATACAGGAATGTGAGATTCACTGGTCTTCTTACTCTGCGTGGATTTTCCTCAGAAGCCGCTGCTTCGTTTAAAAATTCAGAATCCCAATGAGGATTTTGACGATGATAATTACGACAAAGCGAGCACTTTTTCCAGAGAAAACAGAAATAGACAGGTAAACGAATAGAGCAAAGAAAAAAGCAGAAACAAGAGATGAGCTAAAGTCTTTTATCAGCTCTGATTAGGTATTAGAGAGAACCTGACCTCAGGCAATCTCCTGCCTGCTCCGTCTGGAAATCCCCCTTTTATTCCCTACAAACACACTCTCCTTGTCTGGTCTAGACTGTGTGCTGGTGTGTGTTTGTGTGTGTGTATCCATGACTGACGCTAACACAGTGACTCAGCCCTTAATGACAGACTGAGCCACCTGCTTCTGACTTGCACAAACACACACACTGCTAACACCTGGCTGCTGCACACGGTCTTTCTCAGACCGTCTCACCTGAATTACGACTGCGTTTCCATTCAGGAACATCGTGAAGCACACACACATCACCTCACCTCACTCCGATCATTCGTCAGCTGATCACGGGTATGAGCTACCTCATCAGTGATGTCATTTCTCGACACGCCTTTCTGCTCTCCTGCATTGTTGAGCTCAGCGTGGATCAATTACTTTTTATACCTGCTGACAGAAATGCAGAAGATTAAAGCTTAAATATGGAGAACTGATATAGATATAGCAACTTTTGTAGGTGCTACAAAGGATATGAGACATTTCATATAAAGTGTTTTTTCAAGTTTAGATCACCAGTTTCCAACCTTTTTCGACCTGTGAGCCCTCATCACTCATTGCCTGTGTGTACAAGTCGTGACCAGTTAAAGTAAAGAGAGATTTTTCTTGCTTGAGTTGAAGAGGACGTAACATCAGTGACGTCACAAGAAAGAGACTTAAGGAGTCCTGAGTCATCTCCTTTTATAAAAGCAGAACTGGGAAACATCCAGCCAATTGTGCTGCTGCGTTGAAGGAAGCAATACGCTGTGAAACTGTGCGCTTTCGTAGAAGTATAAACTTTTGAAATCTTATTTCGGGGCAAAGTCACGAAGCGTTTTAAGCAGTTTTTATCAGATTTGATTGCTGATTCTAAACATGCATTGAAATTGCAAGTTATGGCTATCTAGCCATTCATTTAGGTACAGATCTGGGCCTTTGGTTGTCATGACAGCTGGATCTACCTGGGTTTTCTCCTTCACTGTCATGCCAGGCCTCGACCACACAGTTTCATATTTCATGTAGCCAACATTTAAAGCCAACACTTTAAACAAGAGCATGTTTAAACTGAACCAGAGTTTTAGTGGAAAAACAATAAATTCAAAGGTATTGACACCTTATATACAAAAGGTAGGTAGATCTTCTAGTCAACTAAAAACATTTGGTGTGTTCTGTCTGTTTCATAGCAGTTGGCCATTTTTTGTGCACATTATCCATGTTCAAGTCATCCTGCATTTATCTGGGTTAACATACTATCTATATTGCTTTTAATGAATTATTTTTTTAAGTAGACATCTATAATTTTGACCACCAAGGTCAGTGTTACACTTTTTGTGTCTGTGAAGATAAACTGTCATTTCACCAAGTCCGCGACTCTGGTGGCGTCTCTGCAACTAAGTTATTATGGCAATAATGCACATGCTCAGCAGCACTGTGCATGCTTGGAATATGTTACCCGACCTACAGATGTATACAACTTGAGTCCTCCAAGCAAACTCCGGCGGTCTAGTAAAGTATAATAGCAACAACTATGCATGCGTCAGTGCATGTCAGCAGCTGTGCGTCCACACTGGAGTATAATCGAGGTTAAACACTCCACCGTGTTTGTTTCTACAAAAAGCTTGAAATATGAATTTAGAATATGAGCTTATATCATCCGTCTAAATAGTTTTTCTATGTGAAAACAGCAGAAAATCCTATCACTGTGGTTTCCTACCCTCCACCGCTCATTCAGCAGCATCATTATCCACTTTCTGTAATGTTACATTCATAATGGATGGAGAAAAATAACATAACACCAGCCTTGTTGGGGGTGAGAAATGCTGTATTTGGCTTTTGTGAAGCAGCCGAGCATCATTTAGAGTTCCTGTATTCTCAAAAGAAGAGTTTTGCTGGAAAGATGACGAACACAGTTGTTGAAATTTGTAGCGACTCTGTTTGAAGATTCTCTACCATCCAAGTTGAGTAGTAAAGTGAAAGGATAGCTGGACTTAGTTCTTCTGTAAAGTAGCATCACATGACAAAATCTTCCTTGAGAAATACTTTTAATCCAACTATGACATGTGATACATGGGGAAAACACAGGGTTTCCAATAGTGAAAGTGGGGCTATTATTTTC
>OMNN01010305.1:4982-20714 GCA_900302755.1 Chromis chromis
GTATCTATAATATGTAGAGCCACCATTTTTTCCACTATTGGTAACATCATAGGGGCACCTCCAGGTTGTAAAATAAATATTAAAGAAATTCAACTTTTCCTTTTTATGATTTATGGCATTATAACACATTTTATAAGACATGTTTTTGAGTTCTCTCTACTTCTAGCCATGGCTGTGCTGTTTCCATAGAGGTGCAAATCGTCATACTGCAATGAAAAAGGAGCCCACAGTGAGTAAAAATGTGACAGGAGCAAAAAAAATGCCCAGAAACTACTTGGGGTTTCGAGACTTAAAAAAGTGTTGTTTTTTTTTTTGCTTTGGATGGCATTCACATCTGGTTTTGCACTCGTCATACAGAGCTTTGTGGTGCTGATTTAAATAGTCAAACAAATTAGTTGTGATGTCTCATCTAGTGGCAACACATGCGGAGCCTGCACGTCAACAAACTTCATGTCTTGGAAATAAAGTTGAAAAAAAAAAGTGTATCCAAGAACCCTTAAATCAGAGTAAATTATGTTCTATCAGACAGACTTCTCTTGTAGATTAGTCATGGAAAATGAGAACTGTGCAAGTTTTCTTTTTTGCCTCAAGCAGCAAAAAAAAAGTTGCAGCATGACGTGTTTGAGTTAATTTGCCTTACTTTACATCCCGCTTGCTGCGATCTGATTATTGCGCATGTGCACGTTGCAATGCTGAAATGCTCAAACCATACATTGTGCAGCCCTAAATTTGACATCCCAGCACCATCACAAACTGCTTCTAGAAAATGTATTGACATGTCAGCGAGCTTAACAGCTGTTTACGTCAACTACTCAACTACATTCATCATTTTCCACAACAGCTGACCATATGACCTTAACTCCATGTCCTCATAACAGGAGCCGGCCAAATTGAGAGCCTTGAAAATAAGGTGCATATGTGCTGATACTGTACCGTATAGGGCCAAGACCCCCAACCTCTGTAGAGAAAGAACTTTCCGTTGCTTAACGATATGGTCATACATGACTTCACTGCATGTGTGAGGGTCAGTGTGTAGCTGTTTTCTTGATTCGCCCTGTGCCTAAGCTGTGGCTCTTTCTTTAAAGCAAGGGCAATGGTTTCTGTACGTAATGAAACTATTTGGCACACTGATCCTTTGCCATTAAGACCTTGTGGCTTCTGATTGGGAAGAGAAAAAGTCAATAACAGAAGTGGAGTTAGCCCACAGCTCAGAAAAGCCCGGCTTTATGGTAGTAATTGCACACGTACCCTCTACCTTTGTACACAATGATGAAGCCTGGAGGGAGATATATTTGGTAAAAAATTTCAACTGGGTAACCTTTCAGGAGCACAAAGAACATAAATCCACCATTCTGTATGTAGCTGGACTGCTCTGTCCCTTGACAAGTCCTAAATGTGTACTAAAATTAGTTTGACACATGAAATCACATCATCTTAGCCACGGGAAGCAGAAAGGATTCAGAGCACTGTGTATTCTGAATTTATAGCCCATGAAAATAATGCTTGTGTGGGCTCAGGAGGGCAGTTTGTCTTCTAAAGCTACCAGATGGCAAACATACAATGTGACTCCTGTGGGGGAATTGTACTCATCTTCACAAGAAGGTCAGAGGTGAGGTGTGGCTGAACTACAGACCAGCCTGGCTGGAGCTAGTAGGGACTAAGTGATTTGCTTAAGGACACTTCAGCAGGGAGGATTCGTGCCGACAAGGAGGCTCAACCATAAGCCCTTAAGCTGAAGAGCAGACTCCATACACACTATGTTGTCCATCAAAACTGACATAATGAATTGCAGATTGCCTTAGCAGTACATGTACTGCATGTGTATATTAGTTTTACACGTCTTTAGCACACAATCTATCATAAATTCAAAGAAACAAAAGCTTTTCCTGCAGCTGTGCACTGTGTCCAAGTGAGTGCGGTGTTGTGAGCTCAGGAAAAACTCAGTGTCTTTTACTTTAATTCTCAGTGACAAGAGCACTGTTTCTTTGCAGCTGAAGTGCGTGGCAGCATAGCATCAAAGAGGACAAACTAGGCTCTTTATTGAAGTGTAGCTGCACTTTCGACCTCTTCTTTGTACTCCTTCGCATGCACTTCAGTATAAAGGAAACTGCTCCTGTGCTGCAGAACTGATATAAACACATTCTGCTTCCACACAAGCCTCCATATAACACTCAGCCGCTCACACACATGCGGCAGTTAAAGATAGAGGAATGGAGAGCGAAACAATAAGGAGCTGAAAAAATGCATTTCAAAAAAGACAAGAGAAATCTGCCAGAACAGATAAGGCGGAAACATTTAAATCCATTTGGTTGTGGAAATTGTGACACTGATTTGTGAATGGGACAGGGCCTTGGTTCACAACCTTAATACCAAGGCAGTTTATGATGGTGACTTAAATAGAGAGAGACAGACAGGGAGGACACAGATGTCTGACCTTGCAGTGGTGCTTATGTAATGGTCTGCTTCAGTGCATTTAACTGCAGTGCTCCTTTCCAACCTGGGATCAGTAAAGGCAACATGTCTCTGCAGTCCAATCTCCTCTGACATCACTTCTGACACTCAGAGAGTATGAAAAGGTCCTGTGAGCTCTGAGTGAATCAGTTGTTATGGCCCTGCCCGTGTGGTCCCCATGGAGCCAATCATACTAATTAAACTAGACTACTTAAGCCTCCTCTCATTAGTGTCCAAGTAAACAGCCTTAATTTTTTATGCATTTTAATGCCCATCTCCCAGTTCTGGGGGTGGTAGTGGACGGGACAGACGAATGATGAAGGGGGGTAATTTCAGGTCTTTTCAAATGAAAGTGAGTGCATTAAGTCTCATTTTACCATTCAAGTTAAATATGTGTTGGTGGATTTGCACTGATCAGTGTGCTTTCCAAAAACCACTCTGAGGCTAACTTGACTGGCAGGGATGACTCATTTACAGTGAAAATACAATGTATTAATGTTACATTACAGCTATAAAAGGAGGCAGCTTTGTAGACAAGCAAGGCAAGCACTTAGAGATTTCATTATATTTTAGCCAGCTCCATGCACTGCAGTTACACAATCTAAGCACTGCTCCAGATACGAGGGGCATGTAGGGTAAAATGTGGCATGACCCAAAAATAGCACTGCAACATTGGCTTCCACTTGATCACTGAAGCTGCAAACAATTTTTCCACACAGAGTTGAGATATGCAGCGGGCCGTATGCTACGTTTATGACTATGGATGTATGTATATGTATGTATGCATATATCCATCCACAAGGAAAAGACTAGAGCTGAGCAACTGAAGAGCTATTAGCACGGTCAGCAGGGGGGAGGGACGGAAGGACAGAGGGAAAGGAGGGGGGCAGCTGGGTAGAGTCCTAGCAAGTACCCAACTCACTGGGCTTGGAGCTCTCAAACAGTGGGTGGCATCAAAACAACAGGCAGTAGACACAGAGCATGGTCTCACAGACACACACATTGCACTCCTCTGCCTACTTCCATGTCTGTGCTCCTTTTTCTGTTCTGCTGCTGGTCTCCAGCAGTGCCCAAAGGTGGCAGCCATGTACGAGGCAGGACAGCTCAAGTTTCATTTCTAGACCTGCAGCTCAACAGCCCAGACATAATGAGCTTTAGCGTTGCCACTCTGCCTCTTACAGCAGCTCATCTTCCCCACCACAGGAACCTAGACTGTGGGTCTCCATGGCAGACTGTTTGCCTGCTTCGGTGTGAGAGGACATGTCTGCTGTCCTATGGTGAGTTAAGACCTGGGCAAATGAGGTGAGCCTTCTCTTCCACTTTGAGGAAATAGCCAACCTTTCAGTGCTGCCTGTGGAAGAGTAGCTGTGTTTTTTGCAGAGACAGGTGCTCACACACCTCAGGAGACGCACGTGCAGGTGCATGTGACCTGTGATCTGTCTGCATCAGTGTGCACTCTGTCTACACCACACAACAATAACAAACAAAAATAGTGGTTCTCCTGGAAAATACCATATGAGGGACATGTTGGTGAAGTGCTGCTACACCTGTTGAATCCATCCGCCAGCGTCCACCTCTGACAGCCAAACACGTGTACATAAACCAAGAGAGTGGTTACTGGAGAACAAACTGATCTGGGAGCAGTCCGACTTTATGGCTGCACACACAGAAGTAGACAGGGCGTGACATACAGTGCTGTCCACTGACGTCACAGCAGCACACTCACTGCTGTCACTGGGAATGGAGTCATGGCCTGCGGAGCTCAGAGAGTCAGCATGTGTGATGGTGTGTGTGTGTGTGTGCGTGCTTGTGCAGTCAGCAGTGCTGTGGAGACAGTGAGTCAGAGAGGCAGACAGGAAAGAAGAGAGAGGCCCCTGGTAGTCCCTCCACCTCTTTTTGCCTGCATGCAGCCTTGAAGAATCTTTGATTGTGTCAGTTTTATGCCTGTGTGTGTGTCTGAGTGTCCAAGTGAGTGAGAGCGAGATGCGTTGTGCATGGTCGTTCAAGTGTATGAGATCACGGCAGACATCGTCAGGCCCTATTTTAAGGCCTGCGACTCAGAGAGTGCCCCGGCCTCCGCAGACCCATTGGGCTAATGATCAGCCTTGGCAATTAAAGCCAATCTGTGAGTCAGTGTGGCATCAGGAGGGCCATCTGCTTCCAGCCCTGTAGCACTCACTCTGGCCTGTGGGACCACTTGCTGGGGTCACAGCTCACCCAGCTTGTAGAGAAATGGTCACAAGATCTGAGGAACAATCTGCTGCGCAACTCAATAGGAACCTGTTCTACTGATGGCGTTGCTGTGTGTGCCAACGTCTCATGAGTGCAGTAAAAACACAAAACAGTAGGATCTGTCTTATGGAGGACAATGTTGCATGCACCCATGACACAAGTAAGCTCCACATCAGCCTCAGGCCAGTGATTCTTCCCACCTGCTCCAGTACTGTAGCCAAGACGTGCACTGAAATGGGAAATATAAGATGTCTGAATACTTAACGGACTTTAGATCTGCTGATAATGACTGTGCATGGTGTCCCAAGCTACATTTTTTCCCCACACAGAAAATAATTAACTACAGCCAACAAGAAGAGAGCTTTGTTGGATAGAAAGTTTGAAAGGCATCTTCACCACTTTTAATTACCGGGATGCTCGGTTCAGCTATTAGTTTTTCAGTGTGCTTTTTCTTGTGTGTTTTAGTCTGAGATTGTTTTGCTGTTCCATTTATTGTCAATCACCTGTAAAAGCACTTTGAATTGACAAAACTGCACAAAAGGTGCTACACAAATAACAGTTTGATTGATCAAGAATGCTACGGGCCTGACTTTCTCTACCAAGATATTCTTTTGCATAGAATTTCAAAATAAATTCTATTTTGCATAAAAGTCTAATTTGGATGAGACAAAAGCACAGACCAAAAGCCAACCAAATCAGCCCGTTTTCCACCAAGACCTCATTGACATACAGGATACATCACCAAACAGCCACCTTACCTCCTCTGTATTAGGTTATCAAATGTTTCAAAGCTTCACATCGTCCAACTCAACACATTTCCATCTCCCAGCAGCAGACAGTTGCTAAACCCTGGGAGGCTAGCTGGTGTTTCAGGCCAATGCCCTAGTATGACCTCTGGTGCATTTATCATTTGCTTGGTTCTCTCTGCCCCAGTTTATGGGGGATTCATCCCTCAGGAGCAGCCTGCTATCATACCAATTGTACAGGTCAGCAGTTCTCTTTCCCTGTGTGCCACCCGCTGGGAGGGCAGCAGCTCCTTATACCTTTGTATTCTTCCCCTACAGTAAAAGCAAGATCAAAAGGTCAGCAGCCTTCTTTTCACTGGTATATACAGTTGTATGGAGCAACATTACTCCCTCTTTGGCGAGATACAGACCTTGTTTCTTTTTTCCTTTCAAGAACTGATTGCGGGTGCTTTTGAATAAAACATAAACGTACATGCATGTACTATCCCTTAAGTGAGCGGGGGTTAAGACAGCCCGACGTGGGCGAGCGTGGTTGCCAAACACTTTCTCTTCCATGCATGGGACAGTCTCATAGTCAACCAGGCCACCCTGCAAGATTCTCATATTCAGCAGCAAGCATAGCTGAGGAATCCAGAACCACCTGCTGGGCTGAGTCCTGTTTACTTCCACACAGAAAGAGAAATCTACTCCACGCTGATTTAAGGCCTCTGAAATGCCATTTTCTGTCAGTTAGGTATGATGGAGTGTGCTGTTCTGTCTCAGGCATGGTTGGTTGGTGGAGATGGAGATACAGGGGGATGGAGGCTACCCCACAGTGCTATCCCCACACGTCATGTCTGTTGGGGAATGAGGTCTGACAAAGCTGAAGTGTGTGACAAGAAAAGGATATGGCAACAGAACAAGAAAAAACAGATGGAAAACCAATCCACCAACTACAACAATCTAATAGAAAACACCACACACATACGCAAACACTGGTTATTGTAGTGTGTTGTGTGAAAGAGACACAAAATGCAGTATTTTCCTAGAAGCAGCCAGGGTAGTTCATTGCTTTAGTGTTAAGGTAACCCAAAATTACCCACCCATCTGTCCACATTGCACCCTTGGTGCACTTACCCCTGCCCTCTCCCCTCCTTAATTATCCTTTTCCTCCATTCTTTTCCTACTTAAGAAGCTGACTCACTGGACCCGAATTGCTGTTTGTCTGTCATGACATCTGAAATAGCTGGATGACTGAGTGTTATGTCTTTCACTCACTCAGTCTGTCTCTCCCCTGATGGGACCCCACTAACATCTTCATCCCTGTTTTTTCAGTGTAGCATAATGACCTCCTAGTAGCAGCCCTAATGGAGCCATAATGGTCATTTATGCCATGGGAGGCTCTGAGGGCACGGCTGTGGAGGCAGCGAGTCGCACAGGAAGACGGGAGAGTGGAGAGAAGCTCCTGGTTAAGTCCCTCCACCTCCGCCTTTTCCCTTCAGACATCGCTCCTGAATCTCAGTCTTTGTATGAATACAGCATTTCTGTGTGTGCGCGCGTTCAGCTGTGTATTCATGTGCGTGTAAAGAAAAGAACTGATACAAGACTGGTTAACAATAGACAGTACAATATGAATGTATGAGGGGTGTATCCCTGCTTTTCATGTTCACTTCTACAGCTTATTCACATGCATAATGCACATATACATACTACATTTTCTTTTTTTAATTACATTTTTCCCCTCAGACAAGCTTCCTATTCATGTGTACACTATATGCACAATAGAGTGCACTACAATTCCTAAACCTCTTCATATTTCTTCATCTATATTTGCTGCCACTGCTGGCAGAAATGATACTGTACATAAACCACTGTGCGTGAGCTTAACTTGCACTTATTGCTAAAAACCATCTTCGTTCTAGCATTTGCATTTTTATTATGCGCAGTAAACACAAGGATCTTTCACCATATCCTGTCTTAGTGGAGGCTAATCTAAGACAAGTAAACAACACTTCAATGTACTGTAAGGCTGTGATCAAACAGGGTATTTATGTGAATGTGACTTCAAATCCCTTAATCACGTGAGGTCCTCCAAACTAGACACCTGGTTAAAATGCGGCACATCTTGGGATTGTTCCCCAGGGTGCAGCAAGTTGAATAATACAATAGCACATTTATCAGCTAGCTGATGCTAATTAGACTGTTGCATAAAAACGAGAATAATGTACAGTAATATCCCTTATGCCTTGTCAGCTCCCGCTTTCTCTGTTTTTAGCCAGAACCACAGCTGCATTTTGAATCTTAAATAGGAAAAAATAACACCCTATTGCAAGAAATGTAAAGAAATATGTAGTGCTGGTTTCACCTCCTCGGTGTATTTTGTAGCTTCTATATAAAAATAGCCATGATGGAACAATATATGGAGCTATATTGAAAGGCAGCTTCTTTCTATCTCTCTCTAATAACAGGGCGCATACATTTCTCACTTCCACTACCACACCGTGGGGCAAGGATCTTAATTTCAACCAGACTTTAGAAATTTCTCCTTTTGAAGCTATCTGAAAATCAGTACTGTCCAACCATTTTTAACTGCACTATCTAGGGAATGGTGCACTCTTTAAAGTCTGATAGACTCAAAGTGAAGTCCTTTTTGTATCTCGTTTTAATTCAATTCATTTTTAGTTTTCTTTTTGTAGTCTGATAAATGTTAGCTCTGAAGTCTGAACATCAAGTCAAGCTCTGTATGGCTGGTGTGTGCTTGATTTTTATACTTTGATTCTTGGCCCAGCTGCCATCCAGGATGAACAGAGCAGTGTACAACATTGTTTACTGTGAATGTTACTTTCAAGTTTTCTCTGGCCTAATGTGGACATTTTTCAGAAGCAGCTGCAGTTCTGAGGAACTCACTGAGAACACAGTTTTCTTTTCAATATTCCTAAAATGAATATCACACATAAAGACATTTATTTGTTTGGTATGGCAGCGAGGCAGTGTGTGGATATTCTTTTGATTGGAAAATACAATTCAGTCAGGTTAAATCTATTTATTGTCATATTACAGTAACAGCCGGTGGGATGCACAATAATCCTTCAGCTATAGGTATACAGGCAGCTGTGTGTGGGTTCAAAAGCTGAAAATGAACCGAAGCAGCATGACTGACATGTCAACTACCAACCTTGACTCACGCTAAGTGATACTGATACCTACATTCACAGATATTTACAACCCTGGCATTACTCTAAAGCTTTCTGAAAGTGCTATAGAAGTACCTGCCAATGTTGTCATCTCTGTATAACAGCATATTTATTATTGCATTCAGTTGATGATAGTAACAGTGCAGCAGCTACTTAAGTTCACCAAAACACATTTTTTCAGTTAATGCTTGCATCTGCTTTCAGAGATTTAATACACTGCAGGTGGATGAAAACCTCTTAAAATTTCCTTATTAAAACACACATAGTGAGATGTCTGGACAATCCAAAATACACAAATTTTAGACAGACAATGTGCTTATAGATCAGCCTGATCAGTGTCTGGTTACCACTGTTGTTTATCATCTCTTTTCAAAGGCCAATCCTTTGTTTACATCCGCTGACATATACATGCCAGTATGGGGGAGCATCAGTTACATGAGTTATTATTTAAAATATATCAGCTCTGGTTGGAGGACATTAAGTGTGACAGATATCTCTGTCATGGTGCCTGTTGTAACAAAACTCCCACAATGCTCTCTGCTTGCCAACATGGACATGCCCTAATCCTACCTCCTTGGGTCAGTATGGTGCTAAACAGTAAGAAGCTCCACCTGCTGGTGCAACTAGGTACTACAGTTAATGTACAATACATGTTCTGACATGCATGTAGAGAATACAGGAACCTTAATGCATTCACTTGTCAAGCATATACACTGGATTGATTTTAATAACTTTAATGTACTTGAGATGTGTATTATCTAAAAAAAATGGTATTAGATTAGGACCTGGTAACGGAAGACACTAAATATTAATTGACTAGGATCAGATTGGGGTTAAAAAAAACTTGACTACTTTCTGCAAATAGCCTGTTGTGAGACTGTGAAACAAACAAAAAGAAAGAAATGGTTCTGACTTTTACAGCGACATAACATCCCAACAGCTGTGATGGAGCTCAGGATCTCAGGACCACTGCTGTCTAACAAACAATTTAACTGCAACTTATAAACTGTGACTCTGTGTGTGACAGCTCACCTGCTGAAATGAAGAAAAGTACACAGTGTCATTTGCCGGTAGATGCTGACCAATTCTTTCCGCTATGTTAATAAGCTTGCTATTAGTTTATGTTAATTCTTTTGTATATTAGTAGTTCCTTGAACCATGATGTACTATCCAGTCTCACATTTAAGGCAAACATCATACGCCTCTCTCCAACACTGTTGTGGTCATGTCTAAATGAAGCTATGTAGCTATGTAAAAGTGGCCTATGTCTGAAAGAAAGACTGCTGTCACTTTAACAGACTGATGAAACCTGCAAAGGCCTCTAGAAATAGGGGTTATCAAAGCTCAAAACATCATTTGGCATTTGTTCTGGAAGCATGTCCTGGGTGTGTATAAAGGACTCTTGGTCAAAGCAAAGCGAAAATCCAAGCGAGGCTACTTCAGGGACTGAACATTAAAATGGACATTTAGCTATAAACTAAGAGTTAAGTGAGCGGTTTAAGCTAAAGCTAGTAACAACCTCAGCACAAGTCCAGGGCTCTCCATTTTAAACAGTGGGGATATTTACATTCACACAGAAAACAGCAACACGACAACACTGACATATCTCAATGCCATATTTGCATGCATACATTACAGTCGGATTTGACACTGACAACACTACTGCTTGCCATCAAAATCCTGTTTGTGCATCAGCACAATTTGAGGAAGTGTGGGATTTTTTGTCACTATGAGAAACTGCCATGACTCTTATCACCTTAAAAAAATAAAACACTATTAAGCACTTTATTCGTCGCTGGTAAATTTTAATCTATTGCAGTTGACAGAATTTGTACAGCATTTCCCCCTCATAGAGAAATACGAGAGTGACAGCTTATTTATAGTATGACAGTAAACACAGGAGTCTTTTTCCGTTGTCTCGTATCGAATGTCGACAAGTGTAACCTATGGAATTCTCCCCGACCATATCAGAAAAGTCTACAATCCATATATTGACAAAGGAGCATCTTAAGACTGGAAGCACATTCCTCATAGGGGCCTGAGCTCCCTACATTCAATTCTACTTATGTAACATACACACATGTCACGTTACTGAAAGCAATGAAAACACATGAGCATTTTATTTCTCTGAAAATGAGTAAACTGATTATGAATAGATGATTAACATTTTAATAAATGATAACACATAGGCTGGCAACTCAGTTTGTTTTCACAGATCACACAGATATGACTGTTAAAAGTCATCATCAGACTAACCCTACCAACACAGCGGCGGAGAATTGATTACTTAAACATAATAAACAATCAAGTAATTGTATCCACTACCATAAAGAAAATCTCTGATGAATAGAAAAACACAAAAAGACGTGTTGTTCCCAGGATGTCGCTAATTTGTTGCACCTCTTTACCACTTGTAATTCTGAGGTAATGATAAACATTGCAGTCGTCTTGATTGTCACTACACATGCGGCATACAGCGTTGTCTCTGAAATTAAGTTTGAATTCAATGTGAAGTTCAAGCACAATGCTGAAATTATGCTGCTACGAGGCAAACAGTGTGTAATTACAGCAGTGCATATAAAACACAGCTTAGAATTTTAAAACTGAGCAAAAATCAGAGAAGGCGTCTTAATCAAACACTCTCCTTTATCAGTATAAATACATTTTGTAAGACTAAACAAGGGGTAAACACACGCTTAAAACATGTGCAAAGATTTGTTCTAGGCTCTTCTAAAAAAGAAATGTCAGGCCTATATGTGCCAAAGCAGATTTTGATTGTATGATTTCATATTTTAAAAGGAATGTAAATCTTGCAGGGCCACATATTTGATGAAACATAGGTAGCCTGTAGCTCTTTCTTTGCAACCAAAAAGAATTGGGTTTCCATTCAGCGTTTCTTATCAGACTGGATTGTGTGCAGGCTGGATGTATTTTCTGCCTCATGAAACATTCGCTAATGCCTTTTTGCATTTTTGATGGTGCAAAATCTGCAGCCTTCTTCTCTTTTACAGGCACATTATTTCTGCCAGCAACCCTATTATCGCTCTTTGTGGTCTGCAGATGTGTCGTGTATCCGTCATGCCACCTCTGTGGTTGTGGCCTGCATCTGAGTCCTGCTGGTAGAAAGGGGTTCGCTGTAACCCTCGACGCACACAACACAAGGGCAGATGATTTATCTACAACAGCGAATGTGGTCAAGAATAAACAGGACATCGTTTACTGTATGTTTCTCATTCTATGAAATATACAGTATGTATTTTTAATATTACTCATCCAGTACACATAACAACACCTATCAGTGTCAGAGAAGCATCTGTTGACTGTGTTTCGTTTGTTTATCAGTGACTCAGCAACTAATGCCACAAATAATTTTACAATAACGACTAGTTTAAACGCTAATAAATACCACGTCTGAGCTCTCCCTCTGGGTGGATGCTCTGATGTATGCTCGCTTGCATGGACAACTTTTTGACAAATAGGGGACGATCTGATTTACATCCCTAATTTATACTGTATCAGTAATATGCAAAGCCCTCTAAAGTGCATTAAATAGTGATGATGTCTGTGCTGTGATGGAACCATTTTGTAAGCAACTTGCGGCTGACAAATACAGACACAAACATGTGATCGATATCAAATGCACTGTGATCAATGTTGGAATTAATTGGGAGTGTCATATGCTGTTAAACAGCTGCTGAGCTGGTGTCAGCTTCATATCTAGCTGGCTGCACTGAACGCTGCCGTGTACCCATCCATTACTCAGGTTGGGAATTTCACCTCTGTTTTAGGTTCGGTTTTGTACACTTGAACTCAGCTTCAGCTGCAGAGATGTCAGCTTTGATTTCTCTTTTTCTGTGCATGTCTTACTGAGTTTTTGTACTAAATTCAGCGTTTCATCACTGATCAATGTTTTATCAGTGTTTTATCTTGACAATTGAACAATTGCCTAACCACTTTTTTTCTGTTAACAGTGGATCCCTGAGGTTTGGGTGTAAAAAAAAAAAAAGCCTTGAAATGCTGCCTGCAATTTATGCCTTTTGGATCTAGCCTGCTTGGTCCCAGCTCAGTTTATTTATAGGAGTGTTTCATCGAGGCTGTGTACAGTGAGAAAAAAAGGCTTTGATCTTAAATTGAGGATGCTTTCCACATCTTAGTAAGGAAGGACACTAGTCAATATTTGGCCTGAGGTTATTTAATTTGGACAAGGAGTTTGATTCATACATTAAAATTTCCAATTACCTGTCAAGAGTTGAGCGAGCCCAGAGGAGGCTATTTTAATCATACAGCTTTATCAAACTCTTTAAATTGAGTTTAACATGGACAGGATCATACATTTTGCCTCGGGGAAGGTGATATCCCTTAATTTGTCGTAAATAGTAAACATTTTAAAAATCCATGTTTAACTAGAGTTACTTATACAGAATAAATACTCATAGCTCCTTTCCCTTTCATTCCCTTAGCTCTCGTTCTGCCGATCCAATTCATAAATGTTACGACGCTTTTACAGATTATGAAGGACTGATAAATGCTCCTTTGGGCAAATTCTAAATCTCATCTAAGATATGTGCCGCACACATAAACAATTCCTTTGATTGTTGATCTGATTCACATTTATATCAATTAGTCATCAAATCATATTTCTAAATGGAGTCATTTTTAATGAATGAAAAGACAGACCACATCTGTATGCTTCTCATGTTCATCCGCACAGATGAGCAGGTCTTATTCCTTTTCTTCTGTCAAATAAAATTGTGGTCAAGTATAAAAGTTGCATATGTCTCTGTAGGTGGTCACAGCTGGACCTCCTGTCTTACCATTCCTGAATCTATTTCACAAAGATATTACATAGATCTGAGCTGCTGTCAGATATTTCCTATTCCGTCTTATCAGTGGAAGGAATGATGTCTGGCACGGCAAACAAAGTATGTGTAAAGTCCCTAAATAAAGCATGAAATTGACAGGACGCCTGTTTAAGTGAGGCACCGCAGAGCCACCAGCCCTGTTGCAGCAGACAGGTACAGCTGCTCACCTCCAGACTGCACGCCTCCCATTTGGACTCCCATTAAAGTGCCCGGCGCTCTGAGTCAACACTTTTAATGCAGAAAATGACTTCATTCATTTTCCATTATAAGAACCACATTTTAAAATCTGCCTACACAAAGCGCTGCTTATTTTTCCGCTTCTCCACAGATGAATTTGCATACATTGGGCCAGTGAAGACGAAGAACTTCTCCCATTTTAGACATTTGGTCATGGTAGTGTTCAAGTATGGGATAAAAAGGAGTAAGCAATTTACTTCACTATATGTCAGCTTTCAAAACCTCGTTCAGAAAGCCAGGCACGTCGCTTACTTATAACCCTGCAGATTATTTGGGGACTGACGCGTATATTGATGATCATCTGTGTATGTGGAGGCGAGCGTGTGTGTTTGTGTCTGATTGTGCTGCTTGGAGAGGGCAATACAGAACTCAGCTGCAACACTGATATTTAAAGAAAGCCTTTAACTCACCAGGGAACTGGTAGCTGTAGCTGGGTGCGAATCCAGTGTATCCACGGCCATACGTTGCCACAATATTAGGGTAACCTTTGATAGAGAGAAGAGAGAACAGGGATGAGAAGAGAACAAGAAATAATGTACAAAAATACAAGATGTGACACCAATATAGCCTGAAACAGACATTAGGATACAGCTACTTATATATCCACTTAGAGAGGGAAACAAATCTTGAAGGATGGCCTTCAAACTCTTCCCCAAGTGTTCTCATTTTGTCAGGCTCTCATGTTACTTAATACCCTTCAAAAATAAAACTACAATAACACCCACATTAAGCACGAGCCCGAGCAAGTATCACATTTTTGAATAATATGTTTCATATAAAAAGTCTGAGTTGCTGGCCTTGTTTACAAAACTGCAATAAGCGAGAAGTGATTTATTTTTATGCTTCCAGCCTCATAAAGAGGTGTATTTATAGCTCATAATGTTGATTGTCAACCGAAAAACATCCACTGTGCGCACACTTTGACAACAAACAACACCTTCAATCAATGGTCAACTGCCACAATTACATTAACCTCTAATCTTGATCAGGCCGCTCTGGTTGCTTATCCTGCAGGACAGAGCTGCTGCCAGATCATGATATGTCAGTGATTAATTTAGTGAGTAAAATGTTTTTATAACCTACATGAATAACGGCCACATAAAAATAAGAGTCCGGATTGTAAAAGAATTTCCTTTCAAGAGAGGCAGCAGACCTGGTGATTTAAAATACAGCTATTACATGGCTGCTAATATTTTACACCATTTCTCTTTAAATTAAACAAGTTACAAGGATCAATAACTTGTTTATTTTAACAGATATCTCAACAGAAGCCCTGGAGCAGTTAATCAATGTATTATTATTCTTGTTTAAAGCATTCTCATCATTACGAATTTTAGTTTAGGTCTTTATTAAGTTTGAGTATTGAGAGCAGCTGCCAAAATTGGTAAATGGTGGGAAACCAAAGCACGAATAAGCTCCTACTATAATGCCACTGCTCCTCTGTGTCTAATTCATTTTCACTCTATTTAACCATACGTTCTCAGGCATTTTTATAGCTCGGTGTAATAACACTTTATAGTAGGCCGCTTGAAAATGACGGTATCTATTTATGTTCTGTGCATCTTCACCACAGCAGAAAGGTTCACGTGCTAATATGGCTCGATATGCGGTAGTTTGTCAAAAAGCTTCCGCAGGCGAGTAAGCGATAGCTGCACATTTGCCTTCCAGCATGGTATTTGTTTACTGTTTACTGGCAGGTTTTAACCAGCAATTCAAGTCTAATTATAATCTATCAACAACAGTTATCTCATGTGTTACCAGGGAAACCAACACCATGTGGAAATTATAAGTATGCTTAAACAATCACAGAACACACATAGAAACTACCTCACTCTGCCTGAGCACAGAAATATAAATGAAGCTAACTTATTTACTATACTCCTTTTCCAGTTTGCTATAAATAATGTTCACATTGATTTACTCATTGACATTACTGATGCAGGCAATTAAAAGCATCCTAACATATTTACAAATCTTGGCAGTTTTCGTGGCATATTTCCTGAATGAAAAGTTCCACATAAATTAGGTTTA
>OMNN01010307.1:3720-20339 GCA_900302755.1 Chromis chromis
TTTACTTTCTAGGGGATTTTCTTTGGATTTTCAGTTTAATATTAAAACAAACAACAGACAAACAGAAAGTTAGCTTAAGTTATGTAAGTAAACTAAGTTTTAATTTTACACTAACCTCTGATGATTGGGAGGTTTAAATAAAAGGACATTTAGATTTGGTACACTGTAATATATCTGTTAAACTATCATTATTATTTATGGATGTATTCAGTTATATTTGTGACTTGTCTAGTAATCTTTAACATTTCTGGTAACAGTAGAATATTGGCTGAACTGAAATATTCTCATGAACAAAAAATCCAAAAAATCTCTCACTGAGGTAAGAAAATATGCAACATGTATTGGTGTAATTCATAGAAAGATGTGGATATGCCTTGTTTGCAATCCCCCCCGACAGGCAGTATCCAATAACAAGCAACAGGAAAGTCTAACTACACATAATGCTCGCAGCCAAACCAGACTCTCTGACCCGTGTGTCTGTTTTCTAATAGAATACTTGAGTCAGCCTTTGAAGTTCCACTAAGAACGCCGGCAAGACTGCAATCTTTGATCAAACAGGAAATAAGCTAGCCCCTCCACTTGACCCGGTCCGCTCCCCAGACACCAGATAAGAAGAAAAGATGGACTGACTGAAGAGCAGGTGGAAGGCAAATGCCAGCGGTTTCAAATGGAAAAGTGGGGGTGAAGGAGAAAGCGAGACAGTCCATTATGCACTGATCCCAGGCAGGAAAATAACACTCACTGCTGTGTTCTTTTCAGAAACTGAACATGATTTAAATTTCTGTGAATGTCACAGTCAAATGAAGGTTATAGCAGTCAGAAACAAAGAAGGAGGTGTTATTTACATCGCCTGGTGGATGACTCGGGATTTCTCCAGCAGATACTCGGATATCTGCGCTCCGACCACCGTTCCCCCGCAGGTGAACTTCATCTCCAGGTACTTGCCGAAGCGGCTGGAGTTGTCGTTGATGGCGGTGCAGGCGTTTCCGAAGGCCTCCACCAGGCTGTTGACCAGCAGGATCTTCTCTTGGAGAGTCCGATTATTGGCCTGAATAAAACATCAATCCTGTTTAGTAACTGGGAGATCGGTATAGTGGAAGCAATACTGTGATGCTTTTGTCGGGGAATGACACATACATTTATGCCAAGCGACACCACAATTATCCAGCAATCAAAATGCAAAAAGAACTGAAATTAAATTTTCTATTCGGTTACGTTGCAAATCATGACTGGCAGCAGGTGGAGCAACAACAAACTCATCATAGGATGCTCAAATTACCTGGACAGAGCATTTTAGATTCACAATTTTCTAAATATCTACACAGATGCTGCTCTACACTGTCATTTTGCAGTTCTGTTAGTCTGAAATGTGTCCATAGAAATGATTTATAGTGTTTTTTAATATCTTGTCCACCACAAATATAGTATGTGTTTGGATTTACAATTTTTATTTTTACCCTTTTACAGTTGTGTGCCTGAGGAAGACACAGAACTAGATAATGGGAATAATAAACAGAAAGAACACGCCGATATTGTGCTGATTGACCCTGATGACTCACCTTCCCAAGCACAGTCAGCTGCTGCACCAACAGATGAGCACTCTCCGTTTTCCCTGCTCCACTTTCCCCACTGATCACAACACACTGCGCACAAGAAGACACACTTGAAGTGTTTGCAAGTTCACGTCATGTAAACAACTAAAACATGACTACCATTGCTACCAGAAAGTCGGTTAATGCAACAAAGTAAGTTGTCGCTGTAAGGTCAATGAAAACACATGCAAACAGACAAAACACAAGCAGCTTTACCAATTGAGCATTTTAAAAAAAACAACAACACAAGAACACTGTGAATACAGAAGAAAACACAACCAAATACTGAAACATGCTGCAAAAAGCACAGGCTAAATGTTTCCAGAGGGGAAACTAGAGGATATTGCTGAGATGTGCTTGTTGCTGCCATTCTGACTCATGTAGTTACTGAAGCAAGCTATTGGTCGGAAAATTAGCCAACATGTACAACTTCTGTTAGATTATTCATTCTACAAAGTTGAAAAAACCTGGAATCATCTTATACATTAAGTGCCCACAGGTGTTACTACTTTTTACATTTCACCTATCTGCTCTACGTAAACACTGCCTGCAGTTCAGCCGAAAAGTCCATGTAATTTCTTTGTCTTTTGGTTTATTCACTTCATGATAAATGAACAATTGCATTAAATGGTGCTACGTGTTAGTTCATACAGGCATGGAGTCAGGCTAGTCACAAGGTCTATGCTGTCCAATCGTGCTCATAGACAGTCCACCCCTCCCTATTAGCGTGCCTTATAACTGAGGCAGCGTTCATTCATTCAGCCGGCTCTGTGCTCGCCACATCGCTGCCGCATCGGCCTTCACAATCGTCAGCTTTCTCCTCCTTCTCCCCAGCCTCCTCCTTGTTATAAGAAAGATCTGTGCTGTTTGTTATCTGTTCTGTTACCCTTTTATTGTTATAAAAAATACAGCAACTACTCTGCTAGAACTATCAAAAATGTTGATCTATAAAGCTTATATAGCCAGACTGCTTAAGAACAATTGCTGTATATACAAATGTCTGCTTTTCTAAGTCTGGATGACTGTACTGCACCCAAGTAAATGCTTTGTGCAAAATCATCAATAAAAATAAAGTTACAAAAAAGAAAGATCTGTGCATGTATAGATTGGCTGCCTATTCAGACTGTTCCATTCTGTGTCTTTTAAACATTGTTAATATCAGGCTCTGCCAGGGGGGGGGTTGTGATCTCAGGGACTGTCTGTGTGATGCTTGCTCAGATTGTTCCAGAGCATCACTCGAGTAGAGTCACCGCCAAACATAACATGCATGTCAGTATGAAATAAATGGTTAAAATCTGACGAAGCGTCCTGTCTGAACAATCATTATTCTTTAGCATCTCCTGAAAACCGTTCCGTTGTGCTGTTAGCAACACTTCTGCATGTGCAGCGCCTTCCTGTATGTCGTTGTGTTCTCTGTATTTGCAACATTTGTGTAGTCACTGTGCAAGGGCATCAAAACAAGTTACTAAAACAACTTTCTGCATTCAGCACGCTAAAAGTCAAAGCTAACATCTGCTTGAGATGGCATTACCTGATCTGTGTTGTATGACACCATCGACTGGTAGGCAATATCAGCCACAGCGAAGATATGTGGAGGGTTAGCAGTACGCTTAGCTCCTATGTACATCTTAGTATGCTATAAAGAAAGATAAAAGCTTATTAAATACATGCACAAAAATGTTATGGATGCCATACAATAGGCATTATGTAGAGGAAAACATGCAGATTTGTCTTTATATATTTCTGTTTGGCGAGGAGGGGAATGAAATGGTGACAAACGTAAGGCAAAAACATGATAATTGAGAGGAAAATACAGTCAGTGAGGTATGGAAGAGGAAGGAAAACAGAGCCAGTGTCTGCGAATGTGTGTGTGAGACTAAATGGGATGCAGCAGACTGAAGAACTGCAGAGGCACTAATGAGATACGCCAGGCTACATTCAGTGCATTATTGACCAAATGTAGGAGCACACGTGCGTTAAAAGGAACACACGGAAGCAGACAAAAACACACATGAAGGCCCGTCTCCACTGACCTCAGAAGTGTAAATCTCCATCTTATGGAAGGGATTAACAGCGATGAGGATGTCTCCCACATATGTGTAAATCTGATCTCTTCCATAGCGGCTCTGAAGCTGCTCCGTGACTGTATTCTGGAAGGAAGGAATAAACAAGCATGATTCACACTATCGGTATAAGGTGCTTGCTAAACAAATGCATACCTGGATGACTGTCAGAACTGCATTATGAAAGATAACTGCAGAAAAGTCATAAACACAACCAAGCGGTGCTTTAGCTTCGCCTCAAGTCAAAGTCTGTGACGTCTGTTATGTCAATGTATTATTTTCACAACACGATGATTAATTCTCCTGTCTGCTCCCTGCCAGGGACAGGTACATCAAAAACAGCAGGGCGGCACTGCCTCCCTCATACCAGAGGAGCTTCTCGGCTTGAAGGATGGCTGGAAATATCCGCTGGCAACTGAGGCTGGTTGTATCATTCAATACGTCAATGCGGCGCTCGGATTTGATAAATTGCTGTAAATGTTATCAAAAGATGCTGCTGTGATTGGGAGAAATGATGCTAAATGTTCTAGTTAGCAGTGGAGAAATGAGACATCGGACCGTGCTTATACACAGAATATAACTATCATCACATTATTTATGAGAAATATTCCTTCATTATTTAGTTATGATCGAGCCACAATGACTCCATGGTCAACATATCCACATGAAATTGTGTTTTGGTCAATCCAAAACCAAGTTTTTTGCAGAAGTTATAATGTAAATGTTCGATTATAGCGGATTAATAAACAAATAACTACTGTAGTTGTCAAACAGCCTCACTACATGGTCCATTTAGTGGCTGATCTCAAGCTTTTGATTGGTGATCTTTCTAAACAAATAGAGATTGCTCAGCTCATGGGAATCTAACAGAATGACCACAAGAATGATCTTTCATATCTTTAACTAGGGACAGTATATTCAAGTATATGTAAAGGAAATGTATTCAGTTGGTTTCCAAACTCATTGCACATGCCAGAAAATAACAGCTGAAAACATGTGAAAAGACAGAACTGTGTAGTACTGCATTGTGGACTTTTTGATGATTTTTGTGCAGAATCATGGCTTAATGACACACTGGACTCCTCTCCCGTACACTGTAACCTTATAAAAACTGGAGCATGTTAGCATCAGTGGTTCTCGTGTTCGATCAGAAGTTACTACATGTATTATAGCCAACAATTAGCTAGCTAGCTATGCACATGCACTAGGTAGTGTTCTAAACTGTCACTGGAGACAACTGGGATTAATGGGTAATGTTCTGTTACTGATGAATAGGGCCAAACAAACTATCTCCTTCCCATCAAGATCTGGTGCCAGTATCTGTCCAGCAACAAGTGTAGGCTGCCCAAGTTTAGTGTAAAAGGTAATCTAGTGCACCGTTTCAAGGTGATGAAAATATTCTGTATCTACAGTGCATGTTTGTGATTTCACAACTAACTTGTTTGGTTTTGTTAAAACAAACTCAGGTCAGTTTGCACAGTACATTTCATTTGGGCTGGTGTGAAAGTTGTAAGTCAGCATCTTTAGTGGACATGCCTTAAGAGTTTTTTCATTTTGAAACCTAATTTGATATACTTGGAAAATGTATTAATCATTTAAATTTGGCTAAAGTGGCTAACGGGTGAAAAACTGTTTTTCTGTGATGGGAAACTCAGAATATGCACTATAAAGTATACCATAAAGCAGGGGTTCTCAACTGGTCCAGCCTCAGGACCCACTATGTCTCTATTAGTAAAGGTCGCAACCCAAATTTTTGAAGTTTGTTGTTCCTGTTAATAAATTAAGGTTTATTTGGGTGTAGTCGCCTTTTGATACAGCTCGGGAACATTTTGGCTTATTTTTTTGCTAATTTTGGTATATTTGGACACTTTTGTTTCGGGCATATTTTGGCCTATTTTGACAGATTCTGAGCACATTTTGGTTTATTTTTGGCACGTTTTAGCAGAAATGTCTCCAATAAGCTGGCAGAGCCACATCTAGAGGTTAATAGTGGACAACTACTGGTGTCACCACCTAAATATCCTGCTATTGAAAGCAAACCGTGTCATAAGAAACACGTCCTTTAAAATAAAAGACTTTATACCACTACTTTTTCGCGGTTGTGGCATGCTTCTGCGACCCTCTAAAAATGGCTTCACGACCCACTTTTGGGTCCCGACCCACCAATTGAGAACCACTGCCATAAAGTATATAAAGTACAGTCTGATAAAGTCATATTAATCCTTGAAAAAAACTGAAAGAATGTCATGAATCTGACAATTAACTGTACTGTTTCCGAGATTACTTTATTGTATCTCCTGTTACAATAAGCCATGTAACTGCAGTCAGTTAATGTAGATCTTCTTTTAAATGGAGGGGTATCATTTGTTTAATCCACCCAATGAAACACACTTGAATTTGGACTATGTTTTTTACCTCGTCTAGAACTTCCAGAGTGGCGAGGTCGTCCACCTCTTCTGCGTCAGTCTGAGTCTTCATATGGCTTCCTTTTTTAGTGTGGATACGTTCATGCCTGGAATTCACAGGATGCACAACCAGAGTATTCTATGTAACGTACACACGGCACACAACAATACTGCATAATTCAACACATTATGTGCACTGCTACAGAAATGCACAGCGTTGCCGATGGTGTTTGCTGAGGCCAAGTGGTGCATGTCTTCACTTTAAACAGTGTAAATATAATAAAGCTTCTAGATAAACATCTAAATGTAAATATAATACTATAAAGACCCATCAGTTCACCTTTTCCCTCTTGGCATGCTCCACACAGTGAGGAAACTATTAAATAATTTACCTCTGAGCTTTTACTGGTTAATATCTGCACTTTTTTGCAACCACAACTCATTTGAGATACTTTAAATCATTTAGTGCTGCATCTAATTCACTGCCCAAGATTTGAGCGTTTCTCTAGCAATGCCTTCTTACTGTCGTTTGTTTCCTCACATAATGCGATAGAAGAAGTTTGATCGCATCTGATTAGTTAATGGCGGCGGTAATTTTCCCATCGTGATTGCAATTTATCTCTGTGAAAACACCATTCATGAGATTGTTAACAATAAACGCTAGTGAGTTTTGGAGCTGCTGTAGTTGGTTTACAGCAAACATCATAACCTCAGATGTATTAAAGCATCAAATGACGAGACATACTATTAATATGGAGGTTCAGAACACAAAAAACAAATGGTGACAACAAGACAACAACAGCGTAACAACGGCAGGGTGGCACCAAATCTACAAATCCGCCCATGTAGTTGATAATGGCAATTACATGTGCGATCACAACTACAACAAGAGCTCTGACCGGACTAAAAGAAAGCTCCTACTGTGGCAGGAAGGTCATATATGCATTTGTTACCTGTCATTACTGTCTGTGCTTCTGTCTGTCTTTCCATGATAGCTTAAATGACAGAAATAGGATTAACATTTCATGATTGCACGGGCAAACACACACTTTTCTGGGCCAACAGTTTCGACTCATGTGACACAGCCTGCACCTCAAGCGACGCCGGTGCAGGATTGAGCTGTTGTTTCTGCGAGGCTGACAGGGCTTGTAAAACATCCAGCAAGGAGGGTAATTTGGATTACTGTCTGCAGAAGCTAAGCTGCAGCCTGGCATATATAACCGCTGGAAGGAAGAGTTGGAAGTTTTTCACGGGGTTCGTGACAAAATATATTCAACACTTTATGGAGAGGGAGTGTTTAGCTCACACTGCAAGACAATAGTAGGAGTAGGAGCTCAGGAAGATAGATGGAAATGTGAGAGATTCGGACAATACCTTGTTTTTTCAATCACTCCCATTTGCTGGTTGAGATCAATGAGTTCAATCAATTGTTTCTGCAGGATTTTCTCTCTGCCAACAATCTGTTTGATGAACACATGGTGCAGCAGGTCTAGCACATTTGGTCTCAGCTCAAAGTCCTTAATCAGACATCTGTGGAGTGGGAAAAAAGGGCGAGGAGGAACAGGAGAAAAAGAGGTGCATCTGGTTACACACCATCAGTGTTTATTATTCGCAGAGGGGATGACAAACACAGTCGCGGGCCACACTCACTTGCAGATGAAGTCATTAAAGTCGTCTGACCAGAGCTCCGGCTGGTGGAGAGTAGGCGGTGGGTTCCTGTTGAAAGAAGAAATGGAAAAGATAAATGGAAAGATAAGATGAGATGGGAGAACAAAAGGCCGGGGCGCTCGGCGGAACGATGGAGTGAAATCTCAACGCTGACGACCATCCAGAGGCGTTTCTGTGCTGGCATGAGGCAATAAGTGATGACGCTCCACCTGTGCAGCTGGCTGGTGTTGACACAGCTGATTTTATGACAGGGAAATCAGCCATCAAACTGTAAATTTAACCAGATCTTATGGTTAAGGGGTTAAACCTAACAAGGCCTCGCAGCGGCGGAACAACTCAACTAATTCGCTGTAATTCCTCTTTCTGCTGTGAGTACCTTTTTACAAGAGGGTTCCTGGCACACGGTAGAAAAAGTCAATGCCGCCTGCTAATGCACGGCGGCCTTTCGCACGTTGGCTCAGACAGCGATAAATTGGCCTAATGAGAGGACATACATCTCCTGTTTATCACACAACACGAGCAATATAGACAGCGAATGCGTCAGACGTTTATTTGGAGTCTGTTCAACTAATACTGTGACTATTAAAGTGTTTTTCTTATCTGGAAGACGAACACAGGCTCGTGGAGATGACTTGAGAGGAGGAGGAGTTCAATTTGAATTATGCAGCTGCTTCGAGTTTTTAATTTCCTTACACAGGCTGCAAGTATGAGGACGCATTTTAATCATAATATTTCCTGTTTATTACTGAAATCATTTGCTCACATCGTTCACTGGAGGCAAATTTGAATCTTCTCTGTTACACATAATAAAAGGATGGAAGCTTAACTCTTACCACTGGAGCATAATTAGGAGATCATTTTTAATCTTTTACCTGCTCCAGAGTCGGATGCTTTGAGCAGAGATTTGACATCTGGATATATATACTGTGATCCCAGTTCTTCCCTGTCTTCCTCTGTGCAGCCAAACACAGAGAATATCCATATTGTATTTGTTGTTTTTACATTTTTTTTGTCTTGGCATGCCTCTTTTCGGGTGCAGGTATATGTGTTGAAAGTGAGACAGTAGGGTGCATGTGACACGTAAAGTGGCAAAATATCATTAAAACCTTGTAAACTAATACACATTGTTCAGTCACAACATTAAAAAACTATTTGTCATCTCATTACAATGCAATGTTCTGTTGGGAAACCTTTGGTCCTAGCATTGCTTTGAACTCATCGGGTCAGAGGGGGTAATATTGTGTTTGACTGATGTGAATTTACAGTTGATGTTGGTTTTGGTCATGCTTTTGAAGATACTGCATGTGACATACAGCTATGTTATTGTAATAATGGGTCAAATTAGACGACTAACTAGCTGACCAGCTATTGTCATCACTTTACATGTGGCCTTGAGTTTACCTGTGTTGTAATATACTGACATAACAGGAGGTTGCTGGTATACGCACCAGTTATTTTTCTTCCTGGTCTAGTTTAATGATGATTTTGTGGGTTTTAGGCTCTGATTGGGTCACTTTTTATGAGTCCCAAATGGTGACCACATCTCAGCCACTCAACTAATTCACTAATTCACTCACCATAATTTCCCCTCAGACCAAATCCCAACCAGTTTTGGGAGTTAAGCAATTTAATTTAATTGCTTATTTAATGCAAAGTGTTGGTTTTGCAATTCAAGTCATCATTTATCAAAAGCCTTTTTCAAATAAGTAACCTGTTTTTTACATATTTACATAAAACTAGGCACAGCAGAGAAACAGCTTATAAGGGTAAAAATAACTTATTTTAGTAGTTTTAATGGGCAGCAGTTTCTTTTTCTGGCTAACAATTTAACAATAACTGAATATTAAGGGGAAGAATGAATAACTGCACCAGCTGGACTGGACCACACTCAGCCTTTAAGGTGGACCAGCTCACAGTTTGGGAAAAAATATTATAATATCAGCCTTCAGACAAGTAGTAGTAGCTGTAGGTAAACTGCATTGGTTTGTATTGTATTATCCAGTTGTTGTGTTGTTTGTTTTTAGCCCTTCTGTGCTTTAAATTTTAGGTAAAAGTATAGGCGACTGACGCCACAAATGGATAAAAATGTGGTCACGCATTGCAGTGACCACATGAAAATGAGGGTTCGACTCGATAATCTTCTGTTTCTTTAGCGAACTCAAATGAAATAAGACAGGGAGTGGCTGGAATGAAGCCCTCAGCGTGGCTTTTTCCACGACGACTGCTTGACGGATGAACCCGGAGCAGTGAGAAGGAGGGAGGTGAGGAGGAGTGTGAAGAGACAGCCTGAAGCTCTGAGTGCAACAGTCACATAGATTCTGAGAAAGCTGTGTGATGCCTCGACCCCCCCAGAGCAAACGCACTTGACGACACAGCAGCAGTCTTGCGTGTGCCCGTATGTGTGTTTCAGAGCTGGGATGGACAAAGTGCTGTTACGACCACGGCGACTGTAAGTGCTTATGCAGCTCTCACGCTGGAATCAGGAGACGATAAACAATTAGTTTTCACCTTCAGCCCACAATACAAATAGATGAGAAAAGGGAGGCTGCACTCTCAGCCTCCCCCACAGGACGAACGGGATCAGTGCCAGGAGGGGGGAGTGGTTTATGGATAAGCCCCTGCAAGCAGAAAAAAAAAAAGCCATTTGAAATGAAAAGACTGTACTTTGTCTGGTGACAGTCGGTATAGAGAAGCAAATCACTGCGTTGGGGAGTAGGAGATGGTTTTTCTGGATTGCACTAGCAGGCACTATGCATTACCCTGTCTTTACATTCCACTCTGCAGGCAAGAGAGTCACATAATGAAAACATGCCCACTCCTAGTGATGGTCTGCATCAGTGCATCGAATAAAATATTATCGTGTTATACCTCTGTACTGTGTGAGCTGTATCATTAAAGGATTGGCTTTTTGCATGCATGTGTCCAGCTTTAAAATGTGAGTACAGTGTTAAGTAACTAAGAGATAAAGAAATACTTAACATTTTGTGCAACTTCATGAGCTTATTCTGCACATGAAAATAGCGGATCTTGCTTCATAAGTCTATATAACTTATTATTGAATGAACTGAAAGTTAAAAGATACAGTGAACTACACCGATCAGCCACAACATTAAGACAACTGACAGGTGAAGTGAATAACATTGACAATGGCCCAAGATGTTGATTTGACCTCCAAACTTCCTAGACCCCATTCTGATCAAGCATCAATGGTTCAGAGCATTTTGACCACAGAAGGTGGGCCAACACAGTATTAGGCAGCTGCTCATAACATTATGCCTGGTCAGTGTATATAGTTGCTGGGTGAAGTTTACATTCTTGTGATAAAGTTTTTTTTGCTCAACTTTGTGTAAATTCCAGCAATCAGTCGAGGAAAATGATTAAATATCGTCACCCTCTCTAGCTGTCACCAGAAATACTTGCCAGTTAAACTAATAATAAACATTTCATCAATGTACAACACTGGTTAACTGTTGCATCTAGCCCCCTGTCTCCCAGCACTGACGCCTGGATGTTAAAAAATGTATGTAGACCAACAAGGTGGAAAGTGGGATGGATGACATATTTAAAAAAACGGCACAGTTTGCCAGCATTTTGATCTAGAAAATGAAAATAATGCTGTATGTAGGCTGTGTTCAGCACCATAACCTGCAAGAAAAGAAATGTGATTATGCTAACACTGCTAACTTTAGCCACAAACAGCAGAACAAGTTTTAGACTAGATGACTAATCAAAATGAAAACGTTCGTTTAATTGGCAGGCAAATGAGTCACTAGCAGCATCCCTAATTCTAATATATGATGTCAGTTGAGGGAAGCATCAATTATACATTCAGAAATAGAGATTACTGAATAACATGTGTCTGCATTCACATTTCTAAAAGGAGTTTTGATTTGTCAGCTTGTAAGCTGTAATTAGGAAGTCAACACATTTAAGTGATTCAGAGTTTTAAAAAAAAACATGCAGAGAAGATAAAGCCATTGTTTCTTTACTTTGACGGTATCATTAATTATCTGCATCAAAATAAAGGAGTTGGGAAATGGATGCCACCAAATGTCCGGTTATGTGTGGGCAGATTGCTGCATTGTCTTAAAGAAGAGGCTGAAGTTTAATAGAACATAACTCAAAATCATGAACTATAGTTGTGAATTAAACTTATTTCAGATCACAATCTCTATTTTTAATAGAACTTAAAAGCAAAATGTGAGCAAATACAGGCCTCTGATTTAAATAACTAGCACTGTCACCTCACAGCGAGAACACGATCAACGCCGCGGTTTAAAGTATTCATTCAGAACAGCATAAATAAGCATAAATTAAAGGTCGCTGACAGTTCTGGGGTCAGAGTCACAGCCACCTGATAACGACAGGCTCACCTGGGTATTTTGAAAAGGGCTCTCATTGGGTGGAGGTCAGAGAGGGGAGGGTCTCCATCTCCCAGCTCGATGGCGGTGATGCCGAGGGACCAGACGTCGCATCGAGCATCATAGGTCGAGTCCAGCTGCTGCTCACATGCTATTACCTGCAAATAATGGGGACATTGTAGATGATATTATCTGATAACACATACTTCTGCACAGAATGAGGGCTAAAGTTACAAAAATTGAGCTACTTTCTTATTTGGAAGTCAGTTGAGATGATTTTTCTTTTAATTTTATCATCCTTTTCCATAACAAACACAGCATAAAGTCATGGGCAGTGGTGGCCTAGTGGTTTGTAACCAGTGGGTCGCCGGTTCGAGCCCCAGAACTGGCAAGAGGTTGAGGTGGGAAAGTGAGAGCGACTGCTTGTCCCAGTCACCACCACTGTGGGCCCTTGAGCAAGGCCCTTAACCCCTGACTGCTCCCCGGGCGCTGCACTGCAGCAGCCCACTGCTCCTAGTATGTATAGTTAAGGTTAACTTTGATAGGATGGGTCAAATGCAGAGAAGGAATTTCCCCAAGGGGATCAATAAAGGTTAGATTATTATTATAAAGCTCTGCAGCATCAAATGACTTAATATAAACTGTACCAACTCAGCACAGCTCGCTGTAAGCAAAACGGTAAAAGGTCCGCACTTCTAAAGCACCTTTTAACCTTAGCTAGGTTCTACAACCGCTTTACAATGTGTTTATATATATTTATAGCACACACACACACCCCCACCCCCACACAAATAGTCTGTCATCATTGTCCTGAGGGCAACATGGTACCCAATCAACAATATGAATCATCTGAGTGTGGGAGGCACATAATGACACACACCCACACACTCACACAATAAAACATGTTTACCATTATTGTAAAATGACTGAAATCAATACAACTTGTAGTCCCAATTCTCAAAAGGACATGAATGTATGCACACGGACAAGAAAATCAGAGATAAGACATGGTAAAACACAACTGTATAGATACTTGTGCTGCAAAAAAACCAAAGATTTTCACTATTCTGTCTTGTTTCTACCAAACATGTGTAAGGAACACAAAAAAGTCCAATTTAAATCAATTCCCAAGATGACTATTTCAGAAAAAAAGTAGTAAATTTAATGTAAAACATCAAAATGTTTCCTTGGAAGAGACATACTTATATAAACTTAACACAGCCTAATTTATCGGTCTACATGTAGCCATCATATGCAACGTTTGTTAAAAATAAAGCAGACATGAAGCAACTTACCCCAAATCTTCTTTAGAAGTAGGTAAGACTGTGGCTGTATGAACACAACACCGTATGCTACCCAGAATATCGATGTTTAAGAAGAAACTCTTAAAAAAATTCAGCAAAATCCTTCTTTTTTCATGTAATAATAACAAAATTAATGGTGTGGATCCCAGTTTAGAAATCTCCCTCCTGACTTCTATAAACCTTTTTGCAAGAGATCATCTTGAGAGTCCGCCCAAGAAACTTTGCAGATGAGCATCTTACACAAATCAGATTAAAATGCTTGATCCCGACAGAGCAGGTCACGAGTCAAGTGTAATGGTAAATTTGCACAGTATGCAAACCTCATGTAAAAACGTCCAATTCGATTTGGAAATATTCAAGGTTACCAGGGGAGTTCATCCCCCAATGAGAGGGATTTAAAAGTAGTTCAAGAGCAGTGGTTACAAAGTACAGTATAGGTTTACCGTTCTTACCCCTACAGAGGTTGCTGAGGACTCATCTAATCTAAACTTGATCAGTGTTGAGGTTAAACATGCAAGTGGGACGCCTCTTCTCGTCGAGGTTTACCAGAGGTGCTGCAGGTTCACTTGAATGAAATATAAATGAAAGGTGTCTGCTTGATCGCCTAAACGTGCACTCAATCACGCTGATTGTTCTAAGATTCTCTCAGCATGTCAGTGAAGGCCGTTACTGCAGAAGGTGTTGCTGAACCCTCTTCACACCGAATCATTTCACTGCACAGTCGAGACGTCAGCTTAAGTTTAGCCGTGCTCCCTGCTCTAGACGGTCTGCTTTATCTGCAGTGCGCTCAGGTTCTGCTATCCCTTTTCTTATTTCAACATCTACTTAAGGTCCGTTCTGCTGCCTTATAAAACTCAGCAAAGGCTCGTGGGTAAAGATAATAATACAGTAAAAGAAGTGTCTGACTAGTATGAGGCAAATAGATTAGTTTCAGCAGCAGTTACAAGAATTTTTAAACACTAGCAGGGTAAAATGTTGAAAAACCCTGCATTAAACTAATTATGGACAGTTAAATGGATTCAAAGATACTGTCTGTTTATGTTCCATGCAAGTGACAGCCCTCGAGGCAGTTTATCAGACTTCACACAGCTCCCTCTGGAGGCACAAATACATGCAGTGGTAGTTCCCAAAACTTGTCAACAAGACTTGGATGTGGAAAATCACATCAGCACACCACAAACTTTCCACTTTGCTGAGGGTGCACTTCTTCCTGCACTGGCTTTAAATACTGGCATTAGTACATTTACTAAAGTACTCGACTTAACTCACAGTTTTGAGGAACCTGCATACAATTTGAGTGTTTCCATTTTGTTTGATAGTTCCACTTCATGGCATTTCAGAGAGAAATACTGTACTCTCTTCTCCACTACAGTTACATGACAGATTTAGTTATTTTTAAGATGAAGATTTACAACAAAATAAGCTTTTAGGATACAGACAATGCTAAAGATTAAACCAGTAGTTTCCAAGCGATGCTCCAACTGAAGTTCTCACGTGTTTATATTTCAATAAATGTTCAAATGATCTAATATGCCATCAAAAATTAAAGATCAAAGGAAAAAGTTGGAAACCAGATTTGTAGATCTGAATTTTATTTTTCTTTATTCCTCTCCTATTAATTATCTCACGACCCTCAGATTTATCTACTGTCCCTGCCTAGAAAACTAGCTATGCATAGTTAGTAGTAGCTCCATCTGCAGCACCAACAACACTAACATGCAGCTGACACACTGATGCTTCACTATTAACAATTAGATGATGATATATAATAATATGTCAGTCAGAAGGACCAAACCAGTGCTTTTACTTTAACACTTTAGCTACATTTCGCTGCTAAAACACAAGTACTTCTACTTAAGTAGGGGTTTGCATACAGGATTTTTACTTGTGTTGGAGTATTTCACTTAAGTAAGGGATCTAAGTACTTCTTCCACCTCTGCTTTAAGAATATCCAGCCTCGTAACCGTTAGGGAAACTGGTCTGTGTTTGACTATATGACATGAAACAACACACAGAAATTGCTGCTGCCTTCCTGTTGCATAGCTGCAGCAAGGAAACATTGCAATATAATAACAACCTTTCAATCAGTGTCACAAATGGGAAAACTGAGGGAGCCTCAAGCTAAGAAATCACCCCACAGGACAAAGTTACATTAACCTTCTACAAAAAAAAAAACATAGAGGACAAGGTGATGTGACTATGTAGTGGTATAGGATGATCACTTGTTAATGTGACTACTTCAGCTGTATGTACTGTTAGTGCACCGAGCCAAGATTAAATAGCAGACGAACGATGGAAGCTGCCCAGTCCATTTTTTCCCGTGCACATTGTATCTGACAGTGTTATCTCTTTGATGATTATTAACTGTGGCCCACTGGGATCTGCTCCAGGCTAATGTAGTGGAAAGAGATGAGGCTGCGAGAGCATTTATGGGCCGGTTTTTACTGTACCTCCGGAGCCATCCAGAAGGGAGTTCCCACAGAGGTGTTCCTCCTCAGACGGGTATTTGTCAGCTGGGCCGAAACACCTGCAGGAGAGAGAATGCACATTTAAGCCATTTTGGCCTCAGTTGACACACTCTCAATAACTTCCTCGACGTGTTTTTTATTTTTCCACAAAGATCAGAGCGGCTGGTAAAGGTGATGATCTGCACACAGGGAGCAGTAAACAGCAGGATTCTACTACAATGATGTGAGGCTGCCTCCGAGTTTTCTCTGATAGAGCGGTCGCTGTAGTGACAAGCAGGAAAAACAAAACATACATGCACACTATCACGTGTGCTCAGAAACATCGGCAGTTTTTTCTTCCTTTTAATCAGGGATGGGCAATCCTGGTCCTCGAGGGCCCCTATCCTGCATGTTTTAGATGCTTCCCTCTTCCAACACACCTGATTCAAATGATCAGGATCGTTATCAGGCTTCTGCAGAGCTTGATGATGAGCTGATCATTTGAATCAGGTGTGTTGGAAGAGGGAGACATCTAGAACATGCTGGATTGTGGCCCTTGAGGACCAGGAGTGGGCACCCCTGGTTTAGAGCAACATTTGCTGCTTCCCTTCTGTTTGTTGCAGAAAATATGGATTTTATTTCACCCTGCAACATTAAAACCATAGAATGTTTAATTTTCTTGCATGTTTCTGCTAACATTTGTGTATTTTGTGTGAGACAGAAGGAATATTGTGATTTTATCTGCTGTTATTGTATATTTCAAGTCATAAAACAACCTG
>OMNN01010309.1:11583-32305 GCA_900302755.1 Chromis chromis
TGTCACTTCTGTGTTATGATGTCAATCCTAATAATAGATCCTACTTGTGACACACGCATACAAATGGACACATATGTCAAATAAATGCTGTCCCCCAACTGGAGAATCACAGTTTTACAGTAAAAAATGGTTATGACATGGATTCACTTCATCACTAGAGTAATATGCAGATAAGATAATCACTGTCAAATTTATTTTTAACATCACTGTGGGACAGAGCTGCACAATTTGGAAAGAACTTTTGTTTTTCTGAAATATGTTTTGCAATGTGAAAATACAGCATGACTACAACTCAACAACTGTAGGTGCCGTCCAGTCCACTTGTTCTTCTTCATGTTCACCACTTTGTCTGTTGTTATACAGGCTTGACGTCTCTCATCGAGGCCTCAAGCAGCTTCTCTTATTCTCAATGTGACGTTCTCGCTTGTGTGATCATCCTGGAAAAATGCAGTTTGCAAGCAGTGACTTCTCACTTGTTAGTCCTCGTTAATAAAGTGGACGGTCGGACTCACATAGGGCTACTTTGTGCAGCTGGAACACAAGACTGTTGTAGCTGCATGATATTCCGCGTGTGACAGCTCTGTTTCAACTTGTGCCTTTTTATTTTTCATACATCTCAGTGACAGAAGGAAAAAGGTGCGGGATTGTTTCACGTCGTGCTTCTCAAGCGACTGGATCTTGTTTGTGAAATCCTCTCTGGTAACTGTGTTAATTGGTATCATGTGGTTTGCGAGGTGAAAAGTTATTGCATGATTGATTCCTCTATGCTGTTTGGAACCTTTTCTCATGTGGTGCAACACTGGCGAAGGCATCCAAAGTATTTTTTTTTTGTTTTTTGCTTTGGATGACATTCAGATCTGGTTTTGCACAGAGCAGTCATATTCTAATGGAATGGAGATTCAAACTAAGCAGGAATTGCAAGACACTGCAGACAGAGTGCCTGTTTTTAATCAACATCATCCCCTCTGTAGTTGAAATATCTCCATATTTTGCTACTAAATCTTCCTTTGCAGTGTTTCCTTCCTGTTCCTTGCTCATTTTGCTGTGCACATGTGGAACCTGCATGTCAACTACCTTTGTGTCTTTAAATAATGTAAAAAAAAAAAAACATCTTCAAAACCCTTAAATCTGAGTAAATACGCAGACTTCTCTTATAGATTAGTCATTGAACATGAGAAGATTTTATGCATCAAGCAGCACAAAAAGTTGTAGCAAGATGTGTTTAAGTTAATTTTCCTTATTTCACATGAAACTTTCCGCGATGTAAAGTAACGCCATTGTAAAATAATGCCAATGCAACGTTGATGCCGAAACGATTTATTGTGCAGCCCTACTGTGATGGAAGGAAAATAACTGAAACAATTTATAGATTTAGATTTATTCTCCATCATACATAGCAGCCTTTATGGTTTCTGTTTGAACTGCGGTATAGAATCCAACAGTTTATACCACGAAATTACCTCCAAATGCACCAAAACAACAACAAATAATGGTTACATAATGTAAATCAAGTTCTCTAGGTGCCATTATGGTGTATTTTACATTGTTGATGCTAAAGGACATCGAGAGGACAGAAAAACGGTGCTTGTTATTGTCTCTGACATTAACCAATTAGCTTTAAGCATTAAGACACAAACAGCGTTTTTTCAGAACTTCTCAGAATTACCTACATTGGAGTAGGTACTTTTTTCTCCCCTGAAAACAGTCCTTAAAGAGGTTTGGCAGAGATGGTTATTGCAGTCGAAACATGCACAAAGATTTGGGCCGCCCTAAACTGCCCACAAATTCCTGCAGTGGAAAACTTTCAGCTTGTTTAAGTAAACAGGATGATGCTGTCTGTCGCTGTAGTCTTCGCAAAGCATTCTGGGATGCTTTCTCTTCTTCAGTTGTGCTGGTGTGCTGGCCTTTAACCGACCGTGATTGAAGTTTTTGAGCTTGCACCCCCACTATACAATAGTCACATCTGCCGTGCAAAGTTCATCCTTTTTTTTAAAACGTTTCTTGAGAATCACAAATCCAAATGACTTCAAATTTGCACTGCACTTTTCTGGGTCCCAACCAATACACCTGTCAAGTTTGAAACATATTGGATGTACGGTTGTTGGAATATATGAAGAACAGACAGACACACACACACAAACCTCTTGAATTCCAGGATTATTTAGCAAGATTAAGATTTTTAGCTCATTGGTTTGATTGACAACATGCAACTTCACTGTTTCAGTTCACTTTTAACAACCTCAAAGCTTTAAAAATCCTGAAAACAGCTTCAGAGATAATTCACTTGACAGTACTTGTTAAAATGAATGCTGTTGGATGTGTAATTACACGAGTTGGTTTGGCTAACGAGTTTTTCAGTTTAAAAGGTGATAATATGTCCCAGTTGTGTTTAGAGCTTGTTTCTGCTGCCTGCCTGCCTGCCTGCAAGTTTAATTTTATTAATCTGTTCTCTAGTTATTTTTTTTAATAGACATTCAGCTGTGCTGAAGATAAGTAAACTTTGGCCACTTGCAAGAAAATAAAATAAGAAATTCATTGCTCCAATCACGAATTTACAATAACAAAATGTCTTGTAATCCTTCAAGCAGTTGTTTTACTTCAGCTTAATTTGCTAATTTCATTTTCCTACTTGAATTACACGACTTCTGTTGGTACTGGGGGGTTGGAAAGTCGCAGTAATGGGCCTGGATGTTTGTTTTCTCTTCTCTCAAATATCTGAGTCTTTTGTGACCTTTTGAGAAAAAGACCTGGTATCTTTGAAAATTCATCTCTCCGAAAGGTTAATTGATTAAACACGCCACTGTCTCTGGCTATAGGGCATGTTTATGGAATATATTTGAGAGCTGAAAAGGCAAGGTTTGCTCAGTCAGTTGATGGGTTTGTTTTCAGCTTCTGTTTTCATTCTGCAGCTCTAATTATTTGCAGTTTTAGGGTCAGTGCTGCTGGAAAAGCAAACTCTGCACCACCTGTTGACTCTCCCCCCTTTCACTTTCTTTTTACTCTGAGCCTATAAACACAATTAAGAGACTAACAGAGGCTTATTTGCGGAGGGTCCCGTGAAGCCGCCTTCAAAGCCCGGTCAATCACTGCCAAGCCTGGAGGGGATGCCGATTGAGTTTTAAGCACATCCAGGTAATAATGCAGCTCTCTTCCCCCGTCGTTTGTCACTGACCTTTCAGTGGGATTCGCTAAAGCAACACCGTAAGCTCTTGATTTGGCTGGAAATAAACAAGATTGGGAGTCAGGTGGAAGCTGCAGCTCCAACCAAAGCAATCTCATTATCGCAGGTGGCTCTGTACAAACCAGCTCCTCACAACCCCCCGATCCAATTTCCCTCTTCAAAGCAGATGGCTGGAGTGGTTTTCTGAGCTCCAGCTTCCAGTTTCCATATTAAAAACCATAACAGTGCTGTGTCCTATTATGACCGGACATCGATATGCCACAGCCACCAGATGCACCGAGCATCTATTGCTGTTTGACAGCGAGCTGTAGGCCACGACCAACAGTCACCTTAATCTCCCTGTGTAATGCAGGCCCTGAATGCAGATGGAAAGATTATACACGGTTAGCATTCATCAGGACGCGCCGATGCATAAGCCACAGGACTTGTAAAAGGTTAGTGTTTGAAATAGAAAGCTAATGGATGTTGTTCTCTTCCATGAATACCATTAGCAGAAGCTGTATCCAATCTCCAGCACACCTGATGAGAGGACAAGTTACAGCCGACTCTTTGTAATACTGTGAAGAAAAAACATTTGTCTGTTGTCGAGTATTTATGGAAGACATAAGAGATGACAGGGGCAGCAATCACAGGGGTTTTGTTTTTCTCACCATTCACTGTTTTTTCCTCACAATACTCACTTGTCTATTATCTGCTTGGTGTAAACATTGCCTGCAGTTCAGCCGAAAAACAAATATTTTTGTGTCACTAATGCCTTTTGAGAATGTGGTGGAAATTGTTTATATGTGGCTAATTTCTAATGTAGAAAAACAGGATCTTGATGAAATATCCTGAATTAAAGCTTATATTTAGTTATTTCTATTGGTGATTAGTTCAAGGACCTTCAGAAAGTTGAAGTTCTTTCTGTTTTTGCATTTTCTGGCTTGCATAAATAGTGTCATTTTGCATTTTTCATTTAAAGATAACATGCTTTTGAAACCAGCCAGCTGGTTGGCTTCATGGTTGTGCAGAACTTTCAGTTTTTTACAGTCTGTTTTCTGCAAACAGTTAATTTTTAGTTAATGTTTAGATGATACACACAGAATAAATTTCTCTTCCGTGAATACTATTAGCAGAAGCTGCATCCAATCTCCAGCACACCTGATGAGAGGACAACTAACAGAAAGAAAGAAAAAACATTTTTCTGTTTATGTGAGGCATAAGTGATGACAGGGGGCAGGTTTTAGAAACGTTTTGCTTGCTTGTTTGTCTCACCATTCATTTCTTTTCCCTCACAAACACAGTATGCACTAAAGATATAAATACTAATACGCCCACAGTTCAGATCTATATGCAGTGTCTGGCCGCACCTTTGTGCAACAAACACCCACCTGCGAGTATGTAAATGCAGATGGACAGTATGATGCTTTAGTATAGAACAGTACAAGAAAAATACAACATTAAAGATTACCCCAGAGTTGCATCAACATCATCTCTGGCACAAAAACTAAACATTATAGGCTTTACAAAGGTGAGGGCTGTTGTCTCAGATTGCATTACATTGCACCACTTTACCTGCTAATCTCAATGCAGATATTGTATTTCTCTGCTTTCCCACCTACTCTGTAAAATGTAATTAAATTACCTAATTAGCTCTGGGATGATTTTACACGACAGGTAACCTTAACATGTAATTATCACATAGCGGAACAACCTCATCTGAAGTTCAGGTGTGTGATTACAAAGTTGGCCATAACACCGTATCACAACTTGTAAGTTAATGAGAACACTCAATGTGTCAGAAACTGTAATCACAATAGCGTTGATATGATGTGACATCAACTTAAGCGAGTGAATTAATTTCACACATTAGAGGAAGAAGGAATAAACAAATTACCAGTTTGGTGAACACGTTTATAATGCAGCAAGTCACTCATAGTTTTATGTCGGAGCAAATAAATGTCTGTCTAGTGACTGTGCTGTGTTCTGTAGCCCAGTGAGTGGACAGGATTATATATTTTTCTGTAGGTGTATGAATCAGACTTAATCAAACCGTTTATGACACTGAGCTTTTGTAAACCCTTGAAACCCTGTTTTTTGTTGTTGTTGTTGCTGTCATATTTTTCCTCATTGTAGGCTCATTTTTCATTGCAGTATAAAACCCTGCACTTCCATGGAAACAGAACAAGCATGACTCGAATTAGAAATGTGTTTTGTGCACTATTAAGCAATTATAATGCCATAAAAGTCCCCAGATTTTATTTTTTTTTTTAAATGAGACATGCAGAATAAAGTTAAAGCTAATATTAAGTTATTGTCATTGATGGAACACCACGGCACACATGACTAGTTCAAGGACCTTAACCCTAGAACACTAACAATTAGTAACACCATCGCGAACGGTGGGTATATTTTACCCGGAGCCGGCTCGCCCATTAGGCAACATAGGCAAATGATAAGGGCGCCGTGGCCTCCAGGGGGCACCACAAAATCGGGAAAAAATTCACCTTCAATATAATTATATTAAAACTAGTTTTTACTATTAACTCTTAAAATGGAAAAGCTCATATTGATTCAAATGTAAAGCAATGCCCAATTAATATTACTACAAAACAATTTTATTCGATTTCTTTTGTAAGCATATGTAAATCGCAGACGGAGGGGGGCACCATATAAAATGTCGCCTAGGGCACCACATTGGGTAGGGCCGGCTTTGATTTTACCTGATATAATATACCCGATAAAAAATACTTCTCATCAAAATATATTAAAGTACAACAATACATGGCTGAAGTACTCTTCTTTTATTTTCCCCTATACAACGTCTCAGAAAATGTAGTATCATGGGGGAACTTTTCCGGTGAAGGCACAGTCTCCCTGCATCACTGACAACTGTGGGAGAGATATATTATATAGACATACAGTATATTCCACCCGAAAAATACTTTACTCTCAATCACTAACGTTGAGTGAAAATCACCCAGCGTTAGTGTTCTCGGGTTAAGAAAATGGAAAATGTGACAGTTATTTTTATTTTTGCAATTTCTAGCCCCTATACATGGTGTCATTTTGCTGTTTTTTTAAGATAACATGCCTCTTTAAACCTGCCATGGGTTGCCTTCATGGTTGTGCCACAGAGTGCAGAATTGTTTGTTTTTTCCAGAATCTGGTTACTGTGAACGGTTAATCTTTGGCAAATCTGCAGATGAGATGAGGTTTTGATGAAACATCCCAACTTTAAGTTTAGATTTTGTTAGGTTTTAAGTGGAATGGCTTGTCACAGACTGGTAGATGAGAGCACTCAAAAAGGTGTTTTGTGCACTTTCACAGAATACCATCAGAAAAAAATAGAGAGCAGAGCCTTTTTCCAAATGCCCTTAACACGTCAATATTGGGAAAATTTCGCCTCTAAACACTTGACATATTTGCCCACTTACTTTTTTACAGCCTGTACAAACCACACAAATCTGCACATCAACTCTAGAAAGATGTTTCACCATGCTGAGTGTATCTTCCGACAACGTGTTCCTCTGTATAGCATTTTTGAGCCATGCTACATTTATTTTATTGATCTAATAGGTTTTATTTTCCTCTCAATCTCCTCTAAACTCTGCATAAACACTGCCTTGAAGTTGACCTAAATGACTTCATGACTGTTTATCATTTTAAAAAATTTTATATTTTGTACAGGATCTGATGTAAAATGTTTTATTTTTGACAAATTTTTGAATTAGACATGCAGAAAATAGTGATATTGTTAAATTTTATCTCAAATTTGAGCTTAAATTTGGTTATTTTGGTGATGAAGCTGTACGTCACACGTTAAGTTCAAGAACTGTTGTAAATCAGAAAATCTGTTTCTGGCTCCAATAAATGGTGTAATTCTGTCAATTTTCTTAAATAAACATGCCTTTCACACCCATTGGCAGGTTTTGGGGTTCTGGGGGTTAAACTAATTAGTTGGAGGACCATTAATAGCTTGAGTGTGATAATCTCTGCTCCGTTTATATAAACAACCTTGTAGAAAAGCACATGGACGCAGGACGGAGCTGGCAGCGTCCTCGGGGCTTGTTTGGTGGATCAGTCACCAGCAGGTGTGGCGCTGACACTAATATGAGCTTCCCAGCGTGTGATAGCGGCTCTGTAAGGCTCTCCTCATGCTGTAGGTGTCTCTTATCATTTGGCAGGGCGGCAATTGGCCCATATAGCCATAAACACTCGCACACAAGCAGACAAGATGCGGTTAGAGTGTGAAGAAAATGCTGCATATTAGCTTCTGCAGCTCATCATATCTCCCTCACAGGAGCAGGCTAAACTTTTTTCACTTAATCGCACTGAATCCACTGTCTTGTATAAGGGCTTAGTTACACAAGTGCAGGGCGGTACATATACAGGAATCCATTTGGCAGTGGGGAAAAGTTATATTCCATTTTCTAGCACATTGGAAAAAGGCCAAGAACATATTTCCAATTCATTACATCCCACACACTCGCTCTGTTTTCACACTCGGAATATGAAATCATCGGGGTTCTGCCGTCCCCTGTGGATATTAGCGCTCACGTGACATCTGACCATCTTAGCGTGCATGATCCTGACCTTTTCTAGCGCTGCCTCCTAATATAGATCAGTTGTGCGAGGTGTGGTCGTGTGCGGTTTGGAATCAGCTGCGTGACGTTCAGGTCAAACTGCAGCTCGGGAGACAAAAGTTCTCAAACTCCACATATTCAGCTTCTGTTTCAATCTCACCTGGCCTCGTCCTTCTTATCACACTGAGCTCCCTAATGTGCATCACTGGCATCTGATTTGATCAAAGACTAATGGATCACAATGGTGCCGGTGTCAGAGAATGAAGCAGCCATTTCATCTCATTCTTTTTTTTGTTGTTGTTGTTATCAGATTTCTTGAATGCTACACCGGTTGAATTCTTATGGTTTCTGGTGCTATCTGTCAAACACACATCACGGTTCCTTTACGCGCCGCTAGTTTCCTATTCCGATTTCAAATAAGGGAACTAGATTTCAGCAGTCTCCTTTTTCAATTTTCTTCTGCCTGCGTGCCTTTCAGCAAGCACTTAATTCCCAGACGGATTGCAGGATGAGGTCTGAAACTTCCCGTAGATCAGATATCTCTGAGCGAACCTGTTTAAATCAGGGTTGAGAGTCCGCAGCAGAGGCAAATATAAACAGACTTAAAAACAGCAAGTGCATGTTTGTTCTCGTCCGAATCCCGCAAGGGTTTTGCTTTTTGAAGGTGGAATCAACAAAGATATAAGCCTACTCTCCTGACAGTCTGTTTTAAGGTTGTGCATCTTTGATGAAAACCTGGTTCTACCGGTACAGCTTTAGCCAGCACACATCCTCATATATATACCCACAGTTCTGACATCTCTTCTTGCTTTGCTGTGACCTTTCCTGACCTGTTGGCAAGTCAGTTGTGTTGAACTGGATGTTATTGATGTCTGACTTAATCCATATTTTATACCTTTGCCTCGTGTCAGCGGCTCAGTATTCTAAACTCACCTCATCCTTTGGATCTTATAGCTTTAGAAATTAGACATATCATTTGTTGTGAGGTGAAGAGGCCTTAAAGAGTGCATTTTGGATTCATTTAGACGACTCTAATCTAAGAAGAACAAAGCGATCTCCTCTCTCTGCTTCATCGCCTTGAGATTCGGGTAAGCCTTTAATATTGCATCCCGGGAGTCCGTCGACTTGTTCTGGTGAGGAGAAGGAGGTGGAGGAGGTTTTTGTAAGTCAAAAGGAAGAAAGGAAAGGTAAACAAGTAGGAAGAAGGAGTGGGCATCAAGAGACGGGGAACACACATTTACCCTGAGCAGTATCAAAGAGAGAAACCTGCCTGAGATCTCGAGGTTCAGTCAATAATTTAACGTGCCGAACATCTCGCCATTGTTTGTGCCTCTGCCTCGATGCATTTATGAATAATGGAAAGACGAGGAGCAATTCACGCCAATTCATCCCGTCTACTTGACAGCACACTTTAATCTAGCTTTACCTTCTCGCCCGTTTTCAGTTGTGTATATATAAATATATAAACACGTGAATCACTTCCATTGTTTATATCTGCTGTGGGTGGCGGATTAAATATTCAGGAGATTTCTCTCCCCCCAAAAAATTTGAAAACAGGCTTTAATTACTGAGAAAACCGCCTTGCGCTGCTTGTCCGACTTTGTAAGAGGCTACGTATGTATTTATATTATTGTGTTTGCCGGTATTATGTTGGCTTAGTCAGTCTGTGGATATTAATACTGCTGTTGGCAGGGATGAAACGTTGTGTGGAATTAAGCTACAGACTAAATAAAAATGAGAATAAAAGCAGTCGAGCAGGAACAAAAATGTGAAATAGTGTGTAATTTATATTATAGTTGTTTATTTCTTTAGACTTTGGCTTTTTTGCCAACAAATCCAAGCTTGTTTTTTTATGGTATTGGCCTTCATAAAGGTTTTTTGCAGGTCAACAATGAATATTTTAATATTTTTGGTATTTGTGGATCGAAATAAAGCTGTTGCTCTCTAATTTTTTTGTAATATGCACAGGCAACTACACAACCAGCAAACAAGAACAACATATATGAAGTTAGATGTGCAAAAATCAAGCAAGAAAAGGAAGCGTTCGATGATAAAGTTGTAAAATGTCCAAGACGAAGGACAGAATTTACAGTGGCAAGAAAAGTAATGGGAAAATATGTATTTATAAATAAAGATCTTGAGTAAAGATCTTGTGATTGTAAACAACCCTAACCCTAAAAAAAACAAACCCTAACCCTAAAAAAGCTTTAGGGTTAGCTAATTACTCACAAAGTATTCACATTTACATGATGTTGTGGGAAATCTAGTTAATAAATGTGGAATTCAGTGAGTGAAACAACAACAAAAAACCAAACATGAAGAAATAGACAGAAATAAGTGATGATAGAAATAGTTTAGTTATTAATCAGCCCACCGTTAGACAGCCTGTTCTATAAGAAGACCAAAGATCACCTTGACGCTGCGCAGCGCTGAATGGAAAATGTTTTGTGGCCTCCATGAAAGCCTGTTAAGAACATGCATCACTACGTCTGCAGGCAACAAGGGCGCCGCGTTCAGAGGCGACTTTGTCACGAGAACCAGAATGTGACAATACCGACGTGCAAACATCATCCCAGAGGTGAAGTACAGCGGAGGTGGCGGCGTGATTTGTGGCTGCTGTCTGTGGTCCGGGCAGTTTGCCATCACGGAGGGGGGAAAATGAATCCCCAAGTTTATCAAGTTATCTTACGGGATAATATCGTGGTGGCCGTCTGCCAGATGACGCTCAGCGGGAGACGCTGCAGGACGACGACCCCAAACACTGGAGCAAATACGCGACACAGTGATATCAGATAAAGGACATCCACCAGATATAAAGTAATTAATAATCAGTAATGCAGAATAAAAGTTGATTTAACAGATAGATAGATGAGTTAAAGTTAAAGGTCCTGAGATTCACAGCATCTAATATTTAGCATGTTTCCAATTACCTCTATTGTCCAAAGTCCTCTTAAATTAAGTTTTAAATTGTTTGTTATCTAAAATTTTGACATCTTTTTGACCCCAAATGTAATCAGTTGCAAATGTTGGCTTCAATAATTAAAAAAGAACCATATCAGACGGCCCCTATTTAAAATAAACACTAAATACAATCATTTATGCTAATATTTCTTTCAATTTCTTCAAAAAAAACATTAATATTAGCTGATATTTAAGGTGTACAAGGACAAAACTTAACAACAAAAGAGCTGCAGGTTTTTTAATGTCAAGCTGCTGACTGCACAGACTCTAAATATGAGGGGAGAGATGCATTTCTCTACTCTGTCTGTATAGCGCCTAGGCTGGAGATGTAAATCTTTAAAAACAGCTCCCAAATACACGGTTTCACGAAAAAAAAAAAAAGACTCAGCATTTTCCTAAAACAGCTCAGCACTGTGGCTTTAAGTAAACTGGAGCTCATAGGGCATTTGTTTGGGACTATACTCAGCAGCAGTAATGCAGCTCTGGTGAGTTTCTGCAGCAGGAATGAGTGAAATGTGGGACTGACTCAGAATAAACTGCAGTGGCAATGAAGGGACATGTCACCCAGAGCAAGAGTGTTGCTCACGTGGTGTTTTTTATATCCTAGAAGACATATTATGAGCAAAATAAGCAGTCAAGGCCATGCTTTTCTACCTTTCTCAAAAACACAGTCTTCCTGGGTTTCATATGTAACAAAACTAAGGAACCAATCATGTCAGCTTGCAGGGTGAGGCTTTCATTATTTTTACTCAAAATCAAACATTTAAGGCGGAATTACTCCAATATAACAACTTGCCATTGTGTAGCGTCGAGTAGTTTTAGCGTTTGAGCTAATTTGCAGGTGAGCTGGAGTGCTCGGGCTGCAGCGGGTGAAGGAAGGGTGGGTGAAGAGAGATGCATTTAAGTCGGAAATTTATTATTTTAATTGAAAAAATGTCAGAGATGAATTGTAGGGGTTTAATCGATGTTTAGAGAGGGACTTTAACTAGTTTTTGGACATTAAAACTCAATAGCAATACATGGTATAAGGTATAGGCAGCAGGAATAATTAATTACAGGGGTTTGTCTTCTCATTGGATTTGTGGACGATAGGAACAATAAGGAACATTGCTGCTGTTACCCAACAGTAGAGCTTTATAGATTAATAATTAGCCCTTCTTGGCAACAAGGAAGTCAGTTCAACTGTGCAATGGACTTTCTGTAAATACTGGTTCCGGCTGCAGCCCTGTAAGCAATGCTGGTCGATTCCATCCTGGCTGAAAGTGTGAAAAGGAGGCCCAAGCTGTGAAAAGTTGTTTTGATAGCAGCTTTAATGCACCTATACCTCTTCAATATACATTAACATCCATCTGTGGAGAAGAGTTTGGTGCATTTTGTCGTTAAGTGTTTAATGAAAAAGCCGGTCTGTGAAAACTAATTGCTGCTCCCTCAGCACGGCAATTAGCAAAGCTTTTTTGTTTTTTCTTCTAAAATATGAGCAGAGTTCCTGAGGAGGCTCACAGTGCTGCAAAATGTGCTCCCACACCGTCCTCCTCTGCAAATGAGACCCAGGACTCTCTTTCTCCATAAATGCTGCTTTCTTTACGGCGTCCCAGCAAAGCTTTTGAGACGCGAGGATCTGGCGAGGAGCATTTTCCAAGATGGATGGAGATGTAAAGAGGGGGAACGGAGGAGCGCGGTGTCACATTGGCCCTCAGAAGCTCATCAGCATTACAGTCCACATCCCCATGGCACCGTGGGCACAGGTGGCATCGGCTCATTACTCAAACCCCTATGGCCTATCTTTCATGGGTAAAGGGAAATATGGAGTCCCATTAGCACATCCCCTGCTGCGGCATGCAGTGTTTGTGTGGGTCAGTACTTTGTGTGGGTGGCTGCAACAAAAGAAGCAGCCGGGAAAAATTGAGGAAAATATCATGTATTTCAAAGCAAAGAACTGACTTCACAGTTTATTAAGATTTTCCTCTCACAATGGAGGAATCTGCGTTTCCCCTCATTATAAACTGCGAAATCAGCCCAGGCTAAATAAATTAGATTCCAGACTATGCGACCCACCAATCCGCTGTGTCTCTGAGCAAGATTTATGCAGACTGTGTAAATATAGAAAGGTACAGCGAGGTGGAAAAAACAAACAAGCACACAGGTAAAAGTAGATACTGTATGTACAGAAATAAGGCAGGGAAAGTTTGCTCAACTGGCAGCGATTGTGTCAGACCTGGTGAGATCAAGGTGCTTTTGTAGTTGTCACAGTCGTACTTTTGCAGACACATGTGCACGATACAGTCACGGATACCATTAGTTATGAACACATCCATATAACACAGAAACTACATGTGCAGCCACCTGTATACTGCACAATTACATGTGCATAGGGCTGAGCAACATAGCTGACAAATTCATCACACAAAGACGTTTCATTACAGCCAATTTCTACCATTATTGTTAATTTTTAAGCACCTATTTTTAATTGGAATTTAACTGCTTTATTTATCACAACAATTAAATAAAAACAAAGACAAAGGAATGATCGCACCTTGATACACATTAAATAAAGAGGTGCACAGACGGTGACCAACACCTTATAAAGTAATTTAATGGACCTATTTCCACTACTTTATTTAATGCATAATTGCAAGATGAAACATCTAATTTGCTGATTTAGATGGACCTTATGAGTTGGGTTGACATTATAATGGCAAAAATTGATTTAACTTTATAATGTGTCTAATTAAAACCCAAATTTCTTCATTATTTGATTTAAAACTATATTGAAAGTAATGAAAGTGGCTTGATTGTTTGTTTTTTTATGCAGCCAGAGTTCAGGATTTCATGTTCCCTCCTGTATGTTAACATGCTTGGACAATTCCAAAAGGCTGCTAATTTAAAATACCTTTGATAGTAGAGGATAAGCTAACTCCCCTGACTTGGTGTAGAGAGCAATGCTCTTACACCGTGCTGAAGCTGATATTCCTGGCCCAGACCAGATCAAGCCGTCCCCAACATCAAGTCCATCAACCCTCGTAGTAGGTCACTAGGGAGTGCGTCACTTAGGTGGAGATAGGACAAAGGATTGTTGGTGTTTGTAGACTGTAAAGGATGTTTTGCAACCACCTTACTGACTGTAACCTCCATGAGGGGAGGTCTGTAGGCGAAGAAGGGGGTCACGAGAGACCTAAGCAGACTGGCATTCCTTGGGAGACCTGCATGGATGCCACGGATAGCATGATGGAGGGTGAAGGGGCTCCATTATGAAGGTGTATAATAGGATTGTATCATCCAGGGAGGGAGCACTCTTTGGTTTTGTGCATGCAACCAAACTTTTTGTTATGTGCTTTCATGGCAGTTTGCACAATTAAGTGAAACTATCAAACATTCTACTTAACAATTTTCATGTAGCTATTAATGAAGTGTCTATCATCAGCTATCTTTTCAGCTCCCAGGCCTGTCGTCACACAAGAAGTCATGATCTATTGCCAGAGCAGTGAACAGGGCCTCAGTAGTGAGGGTACCAACATGGTGACGGCACCCAAAAAGCCTGGGATTGAGATTTTAAATATGCAGTGTTATTAAAATCTACTAGTATTGGCGGAATAAATAGTTTGAGAAACCATTTAATGTATTCAAACAATATAGGAGCCTCTCAATAGTCCTCATGCCCACTGAAAGGTGCAGCTGGTGCTTCGTGGTGGGATGGACAATAAGTTTTTTTCTCTCAACATGATGCTGTATGTCATAGTAAATAAGGACAATAACACAGTAATCCCTTCTACCGTTTCTTATGCTGTGCGGTATTGACCTAAAAAAGTGATAATGTTCCAACAACCCGTACTGACAGCTTGACTAAACTATTCGTATGTTGCAAGAGAAGACGTCTGTCAGTGTGTTCATGCCCTTCACTACTGATTGCTGCAACAAATGCATGTATATGTGTTGATTTAGTCCTTTGTACAGGCGAGACAAACTGAAGCTGCGTATGTACAGCTCAGATTTTAGTGCTACAGGGCTGCTGTTGAATGCGGTTTGGCTATAATTAGAAGCATTCAGGCATCCATTCCCATCGACTCTGAGAGACATTAAACTGTCTTTAGCAGCCGAGCCAGAGCATACCGTGGCTTTTGAGTGAAAAGTTAATAATCTGGTAATGCAGAACACAGAGGGGGTCTTCTCCCTTCTTTCACCCACTGACAGGTACCTACACACAAGTAAAGTTATGTTCAAAGAGATATAAATATGGATGAACCCCCTACTGTCCATAGATAAAACATGATTTAATTCATTGTGCCGCTAAAAGACAACCAGCACCTTTAAGGTTGAATGCTTTCTTGCATGTTGCTCAATGCATGAGGTGACATTGTGAATCAATCAACACAACAGAAGACAAATGTCAAAATGACAAGTCTGACCTTCCGTTGTCTTTGTCTCCATTGCTTGACGAACACTGTAATGATGATCAGATGTAACGATTTGAAATATGTAGATGATTTTCAAGTCGATTATGCAAACAGCAGGTATTCTATTTCCTCACATGGAGAAAAAGAGGTGGCGTTCTGGTGTAACAAAAAATGCATTGGATTAGATTCTCATTCTCCACCTTTAAGCCCATACGTCTGCAGTGTCGTCATACATGCTGCTGCAGTTTGTTGCATGTCGACACATCAGGATCCACAACTGTCACAGATCTGTTGCATGTCAAAGCTCCAGAAAAATCTAGTTTTATCAGATTTACTCTCAGGATCAACACACAGGCTGCATTTTGGATGCTCAGCGGTTGCATTCCAAACATAGACTGTATGCTATGTGCTTTAAAGTTGTATTCTTTCTTATTGCCAGCAGGGGGGCGACTCCAAGAAGCCTGATTGTATAGAAGTCTATGAGAAAATGACCCAACTTCTCCCTTAATTTTTTATACCTCTGTAAACATTTTCCTAACGTATTTCTGGTCTCAGTTGTTAATTTCAACACTTTTTGAATACAGCATGATCTGCATTTTGTAAATTATGTTCCCATTTAGAATAAAATAGATGGTAAAAGGCTTGGTTTTTTTAGGGCGAAGCTACTTTGTGATTCACAAGTTGCTACCATATCACCATGCATAGTGTCCTTTTGTCAGATTCACTGCTCACTTGTCTTGTCCGGTTTCAAAAGACCAAGATGGCGACATCCAAATTCAAAATTCAAAATTCGAGGCTTCAAACCTGTAGTCAGCAAACAAATAGGTGATATCACATCCTTCATATATAGTCAACCTTCAGTAATGTCATAAATAAACTTCATCAGCAAAGTCACGAAGTAAAAACTGTTTGTTTAAAGGGCGTATTAAATGTACAATTGCACACACAGGATCACGACTGCTCTTTTAGCTGGTTCTGAAGCTTCATTTCACATAATAAAGCTGCCAAATTCCCCTCTGTGGGCGATTTTCAAAGGCCAGTTTAAGCCCTGCAGTGATTAGTAATCAGTAGCATGCCTTGCTTTCTGTAACATGAGGATGGTGTGCACCACTGTTCTCTTCCTTCACTCTGGATTTCAATCTTGTGTCCTCATCACCTCTTCACTCCCCCCAAGGCTTTTTGATTTGCAGGGAGGACGTTGGTCCTGACAGCAGTGTTGGGCCGAGGCCGAGCTGTCCTTCTGAAGGACAGGTGCTTCTTCTCCCCAGAGGGACTTTCTTGGACAGAGGACAGAGGGAGGACAAGCTGAGGCCGTCCTCACTGATGATGACAGCTTTACAAAACCAAATTCACTAAGATGCAGAAAGAGGAGAAGTCCAGGAGCTGGAACCAGGCGGCCTGAGATGAGCCAAAGTCCTGGAGGGAAGACTCAGGACTGACCAAGGCCTCTACTGGCTTAACCCAGCCGTGTCAAAAGTTCCTCTGTGATCACTGATGACCAGAGGAGAAACTCACATTTTCAAAGTCAAGCATGCAAAATGGAAATCTGCCTCTGTCATGTTACCATCACCAGGAGGCAACATGAAAACCGCACTGGATTCATGTTTTGCCCACTCCACTTTGCTGCCAGTAGAAAGACACAGTGTCGTGGAGAGTTTGGAACCAGCCAACGGTGGTTTCGGCTGTTCGTGGTGAGTGCTGTCCTCCTGAGATTGGCCATTTTCTCAAATATCGTACTGCACCATCACCCTTCTGCCAAGTAGTGATCAGCCCCTGCTGTATCTGTTAGACGGTTCAAGGCTTGATTTGAGCCAGTGTGGGAGGAGGTAGGAGGGGGATTAATCATAAATACGTGTCTTCTAAATATATGTATGTATGTTTGTATGCAAAGGTGGTGCTGTATATTCCACATTGAGCTCTCTTCATATTTTTCATCCTCTGGCTTTGAAGTAAATTTGCCTGGTTGAGAAATTAAAAGGGTTGTCTGCATAAATCCCCAACCGGAGCTGCTAAAACACAGAATGATTACACATTGGCTTGATTTCACAGCTCCTTTAACAGACGACAGCTGAAAGCGGCTTTGACATCACATCATTTGCTGCGGTCGTGATTGTATTTTACACTGATTACACTTGTGCAGCGAGAGCCGACTCTGTCAGACTATATAACAAAAGATAATTTAACGTAAGGCTACACATATGATTTTTAAATAATAGTCTCTGAGTTAAAACCTTGTGTTTTGTCTCACTTGTTTAACACTAAAAAGTAAAGAAAAGCTTTGGTCTTTTTGTGCCAGTGGACAGAAGGTTTTATCTAAATACACCGATCAGGCATAACATTATGACCACCTGCCTAATATTGTGTTGGTCCCCCTTATGCCGTCAAAAATGCTCTGAACCGGGCGCCCCGATAGCCTAACGGTTATGTCGCGTGACCCAAGTGCTAAGGCGTAGCGGCTGTCCCGGGTTCGATTCCGACCTCGGGTGTTTACCGCATGTCCTTCCCCACTCTCTCCCATTTCCGACTCTTTCCACTGTCCTATCTAATAAAGGCCAAAAATAAATCTTTAAAAAAAAAAAAGGTTGGGGTGAGGCGGCCATCTGCCTCAACTGGTTGGGGTGAGGTTGGGGATGAGGGGGGTGGAGGATAGCCAGACAGGTTGAGTTCCATTGCGAGTTTTCAGACTATTTTGATTCCACTTTGATCGATATAGAAGAGCAGCCTTAAGTCTTTGTAGCAGCGGCTCATTCATGACCTAGGATCTTAAAGTCTTGCTACAGCCCTGATGTCTGCTGATGACATGCAACATTCTGAAGCAACAACATGATGAAGCGCCAAAAGCACACGAGTAACTGTACAAGCGTCCACAAATCCAGCAGCCCGAAATTAAGCTCATCCGTTAAATTAGCGTAATCAGTGAAGCTCTCTCAGTGGCTCATCAGAGGGATCAGCTCCGTCCCCCATCTGCTGCCTGCCAACTCCACTGCAGCGCTGCCTCGGCCTGCAGACTGATAGGACCCCGCAGGCCTGGCACCAGGTCCACCCACCATGATGAGGACATTTACATTTTAAGCATCTGGCCGGCGCTCGAATCGAGAGTGATTTACAGTTAGCAGGACCCGGGGGCAGAGGCTGACCTTGTGTGAATCACTGCTCCTCTTTGTTTTATGATCTAAGCTGCAGCGGCAGCGTGTTCATGTTGTGTTCTCTGTTATCGGGGATCAGCAGAAGAGCAGCGGTTTTAAATCCACGCTTTGTAGCTCTGGCATGAGCTAATCAGCGCTGAATCACAGCACTAACACACTGAGGGCTGGCTAATGTATCTTAGATTGGTGTACTGTTATTCCCAGGTTCACGATGTCTAAAGGATAATGGGTTGTTTTCTGTTTTGCAAACAGGAGTGACAGTCCAAGCTGATCCATTACCACTGACAACAACACATTTTCCTCTGGATGGTCAGTATTTAGGTCACAACTTGATAAACAGTACAGTGCAATGAAAGGCCACATTGTGTTCATACTTAGCAAAAAAAGAAAGTGTTACTTGGACCACAACTGGTAGTTACAGGAAAAATATAGAATTTCCCAAGAGTCTTGATAGTAATGTGTCAATCCGACCTCAAAGACTGGAATAGAGGTCAATCAAGGCATTTTTTTAACCAACTGGTATCGGCACAAACCTAAACCTGAACTGTTGCTTACGTCTTCTATCACCCAAATGTTGGAAAGCGAAAGCACAGTTTGTGGCAGGATGTAAATTTTGAATAGTTTTCTAAATTAAAGATATTATCAATCAAACTTGTCCTGTGCTGATATTGATGTTTCAGTCAACGGACGCATGATTTGGCCTCTGTTATATACTACGGTGGCCGGGAGGTGCAAAACAACATTACAAACTGTGAAACACTTCTACAAAGCTTGAGACCAATTTACATTTTAGAAAACATTTTTACATATCATAAGACAAAATTACATTACCACACAAATTTACAAGTCCCGAAACAAATTTACATTTCAGAAAACAAATTTACGAGGCGAAACAAATTTACAAACTCCGAGACAAATTTACAAGTGGTGAAACACTTTTACAAATAACATTCAACTGTAAGGGTATTACCAACCCCAGGGTTGAACCGGAAGTGATAATGGGGAGCAGCCAATACGAGTTGTTGTTGTCGTTGATGGACAGCGATCGAGCAGCCAATACGTATATATTGTCAAATTCGAGTTCATGGTAATCCAAGATGGACAGTGACCGAGGGATGTTTTGCCCGTTTTGTGGCACACACATGAGCCGGTTAACGTCGTTTTGTGTTTCGTGTGAGGGGCATGGACCAGACCGACGGACCAAATGCACACGGGACATCTCAACAGCCGGATAATGCTAAACAAAGTAAGTATAGCATATAGCGGTCGCTATCTGAAGTATGTGAATGGACGTGAATAACGCTATTTATTAGCTGTTAACTTTCTATTTTGAAACGTGGCTTTGTTAATTTCAGCAGAAAAATCGTGCCCGTCTTATAAACAGTTCCTGGAGTACAGAAGCTCCAAGTCAAAAGAACGCCAGACTTTTAACTGCGGGCCGAGAGGAAGACATCTATGGAATCATAGGAGTGCCATAATTAACAGGAAATAAATGTGGAAATATAAAGAAAATCAATAAAAGAGTCAATAATAAAAAATAAACAAATGCAGGAATATTCTTTTCCGTTTTGTCATTTTTCTTTTCCGTTTTGTCATTGTCTTTTCCATTTTGTCATTGCCTTTTTAATTTGCCTTTTGCTTTTGCTTTTTCCATTTTGTCTTTGCTTTTCTCGTTTTGTCTTTGTCTTTTCCCTTTGCCTTTTGCCTTTACTTCATGGATCAAGCTGTCAATCAAATGGCTGTGGGCGGGTCTTTCTGTCCAGGATGACTAGTCGATACCTGATCACATGATTCCTGCTTGACAGTGGTAGCTCTGTGTTGTATATCCCTCTCTGTCATGCTAGCCCTGCCTGCAGTCCACCTGATTGCAGGGATGAAGTGTGTGTGTGGTCAGTTTCTCCTTCTAGGCGCCTTAGAAAACACATGATGCCAGCTTGGCTCTAAAGTTCTCTGAGAATGAGGGAGAGAAGACAGGAATCTCATTTAATCTCACGACAAACGATCCCTCGGAGAGCCAAACAATGAAACACATCCTTAAATGAACGAGAAACATGATTCCTGATTATTCTGGCTCACCTGTCCACAATCACCAGCTCCCATGAAAGCCCCTGAACATAGACTATGCAACCCTCTGCATCAGCGACACACTTGCTGCCACCATCCTGCCTGCACCTCTTTTATTGATTCTCTTTATATTTCTCTTTATATTTCCACATTTATTTCCTATTAATTATGGCACTCCTATGATTCCATAGAAGTTTAAGCCCATAACAGTGAAGGATATTGAAGAGCTTCTTTTATCTATTCAATGTGAAACCTCTGTTGGACTAGATCAGGGGTGGGCACTCCTGGTCCTCGAGGGCCACTATCTTGCATGTTTTAGATGTTTCCCTCTTCCAACACACCTGATTCAAATGATCAGGATCGTTATCAGGCTTCTGCAGAGCTTGATGATGAGCTGATCATTTGAATCAGGTG
>OMNN01010323.1:0-13065 GCA_900302755.1 Chromis chromis
AAAAAAGAACTCATTAATTCAGAATGTCTTCATTAGCAAAGCAAACTGTGAGGTTTCAATATTTCAGCTGAATGCAGCAGAAACCTGAAATAGATGTGCGCCACAAATGACATTATTATCACTTTACGCGAGGCTGTGCAACTTTTGAAAGGAAGGAAAATACCACATTATTCAAATGAAACCTCGTAATTAAAAAAAAAAACACATCTTTACTCACTCTGGTGCGACAGTGCAGTAGCTTGTGGTGGCTGATAAACTTTAAACAGATAACGCCGTGCAGTTCAGTTTAGCTGACTTTATCACTCTTTCTATTTGTGCTCCGCTACATTTTATCATTCACCATTATCTTGTAATTACGTGCGACCACAGGGACCACAGTTTGCATCGGAACATGAGCTAATAATATTGAAAAAAAAATCCATATTGAGATAGGTTCCAGACAATAATTATTGCAAATAATGTGTGTACTTTCCTGGGTATTGTATGTTTGTAGCCGAGGAAATTAATTGGGTTAAAGCACATCTAATTAGTTCAGCAATTGGGGGAACTGCACTTATTTGCTTTCTTGCTGAGAGTGAGATGAGAAGATTATTATCACTTCTCATGTATGTCTGGTAAATGCGGAACTGGAGCGGGGAGACCGGCTGAGTTGCTTTTTTCACGCTTTTTAAACTTAGCAAATCACCTGCTGGCTCGTTCCTAAACATCAAACAAAAATCTGTTGGTACAAATGACATATATTGTGAAGGGCTGCCACTAAAGATCATTCCATTGATTCAAAAAAATCTGAAGTTTCGAGCTTTATGGGTGTATTTAGCAGCCGCAAGGACAAAATATATTGAAAAGCTCTCCCTGCTGATCAATAGAGAGCGTTTATGGTGGTTTTACCTTTACTGGCGGTGCATCTCGTAGAATAGTGTGTTCTCTCTTCGTGCATTGCGGTAGTGCTGCTCTCTGAAACTCTGCACAGCGGACAAACCACCTTTTTTGTAGGGTTTTTTGTGATAATTCGAAGTTTTCAAGCTTAAGGTGTTTGGAAACTTTGGAAACTCTGCTGCAGATGGCAGTTTTAAAACTGTCCTGAGTCCTGACTGGAGCCAGAAATGATGCAAAAACAATCTTTACGTCGAATTGAGAAAAGAATGATGTAATGTTGGACACATTTTCAGCATGGACGTCATGGATTATGCCGATCAATCACAGCAACTCTGATAACCTTGGAAATGTATCCTTCACTTGCTCAGATCTGTGCTTTAAATCTAACTTATCAGTGATTTTGTGGAGGAGTCAGGAACATTTTAAGTACCGATAAAGCAGAACAGCAGAGCTTTAGTGGATTTTTTTGTCCTTGTAAAAAAGAATAATTACTTATACTTAGAATGTATTATGTAATCTTCAAATTGCCATTGAAAATGACTGAACACACCGCATCTGTAACAATAGAGCGGCAGGAACTGGTGCCATCACCTGGCATTTTCTGTCGATGTGCTTTCTGTTGCATTATAGAGGGTCTAGTGAGACAATAGTTGTACAAAATGCACCAACTTGACAACTCACCTTCTTCAAGATCAAGCTATTATTGGGTGTGTTGTGTCTTCGTGCTTGCTTCCCCTTCAAGTCTTGTCATATGTCAATAAAACCACCTTGAATTAGAATTGTGTTTCTCTTTTGACGGGCTAACTGTTGTCCTTTGTGCTACAACTACCTTTAAACACATCCAGCCAAGGATCTACCAAGGTGAAATCAGCATTGACCTTCTCGTTCTGCAAAACAAAATTGCTTCACAAATGTTTTATCACACTGCTGTTGTGAGGAAACTGTCCGCATTTCTAAAGCACAAATGTTGTTTATCTGCTCTTTTTCCTGCTGGTAACCTTTGCTCACGCAGCCAAATAAGACTGGATGCAGTTTTTATCGCAAAACTTGTAAAACCAAAAACAGAACATTTTCTGCTGAGCAATGATTCAGGTTCCCTCATTGTGCATTCAGCGGGCGGCGTACAGATTTAGATTCAGTGTCCCGGTTCCTCACAACTGTCATTCCTTGGCCTCTGCAGCTGCTGCCTCGCCCCTCAGGTGCAGACACACATAGACCTTAATCTTTTGACCCACCAGGCCTTGTCAGGTGCCCTAAAATAGATCCAAACCCCCACAATCCATCATGACCGGCGACGTGCTCGCTACCCCGGAAGACGGCGCCACGTCAAAGGACACCTCTGAAATGATGTACCAGCTGACAAACACAAACACGCTGTTTGATCGTGTAGTAACAGAGCTCTTACGGGACTCCTTGGATTCTCCCTTTGACTGACTGACATTTTTTCCCCTCTGTTATCGCTCCGAGACGAGGCTTTGAAATTTGATTGACAGCCGTGATCAGAAAGTACCTCTCGCAGTCGGTTATAGGAGGAGGCAGATGTGGAGGGAGGCGTAGGGTTAATGCTGGCAGCTATCAGCTGAAATGACAGACATGCTGTATTTGTCTGCAGTGAGAATCTGTCGGACTTCAGCAGCATCTCCGGCCAAATCCAGCCCTGTTGTTCAGTCAGGGCTTGAGGGGCAGCGGTGGGCTGTCAACTGTCCGTTGCCTCCTCTGCAGGTACATCCAGACGAGAAGAAGCGGTTTGATATATATTTTTTTTCTGCCTCGAGGCTCCACTCAATCCTAACCCTCTTTTTCTTGTTTTTTAATGGAGGCTGGCAATTCATCCTCGCTCTCTCTTTCTCTCTCCGTCTCGCTTGTTCTCTTTCTGCTCTGCTCAGCTTCTTTCTTTTGCAACCAGCTCTGAGGGATGAGGAGGGAAAGAGGGAAGATCAAAGGCAACCCGCACACTCTGCCCTCCAATATCATTAGGCTATCTCTGATGGCATTATTAGAGTTTCAGTGTGTGTCTTTTTTTTATCCATGCTTGAGTGATTGTGTGTTTTTGCGTGTACATGCAGCCAGTTATGTGCGATGCTTTTACTTCTGGCGTCGGGCCCCGGTGCCGCCGTTGGGCTCGGCCTGCCGTCAGCCCTTCCATATTGAGCAAGACGTCCAAGCTTCACCCTCCAGCGAGGTGCATGAGGGAGCTGCCCCCTGTTTGATGTCTCTTCTGTTTCGCTCTGATCTTCCTCCACCAAAGCCTCGCAGTGCAGACGTACACAGCAGGCCGAGATAATGGAGAAAGCGCTGTGACGAAAAACACATCTGGCACGCCGGAGCAAAGGTCTCAAACCTCAAACCACCTACAGAATCAAAGCTCACCTTTGCTGCTTCACTTCTTTTTTTTCCCATTTAAAAGATAAGTCTGTGGCGCTATTTGTCCCTTTTGCATAATGCATCACGGTGAGCCATATGAAATATTTCATGTTTTCCCTTTTGCTGTCATCGAATCTCGGTTTTTGTTTACTGCTCGATCAAATGTATTCATTCGAAATTGGCTGCTGCCAGATATGTCAATTTGATACGACTACGAATGAAAGGTATGAATTAAAATGACTGCTCCAGGAGAACATCATGTACAGGGTGTGAAATACACAGATCAGTCACAACATTATGACCACTGACAGGTGAAGTGAATAACACTGATCATATTGGTACTATGTGGTGTTCTGCTGGAAAACCTTGGATTTTGGCATCCATGTTGATGAGACTTAGACACCCAAATAAACATTGTCCCACAACAAGCACACTCCCTCATGCAAATGGCAATCCCAAATGTCACTGGCCTACCCCTGCAGGAAAATGCACCCCACCACATGGCAAAAACATCAAACAATCAGGAACATCTTGAGGAACATGACAATGACCCAAGATGTTGATTTGACCTCCAAACTTCCTAGACCCCATTCTGATCAAGCATCAACAGGATGCAGTGGAACAAGTTTGATTGACAGAGGCCCCACTGCACAAGCCAGAGTACCCAAAGGATCCACTGCCAACGTCCTGGTGCCAGACCCCATAGGACACCCTGAGAGGTCCTCTTGTTAATGGTTCACAGCATTTTTGACAACATAAGGGGGACCAACACAATATTAGGCAGGTGGTCATAATGTTATACTTGATCGGTGTATGTAGACACTGTATTGTGCAATGTTTTAAAAGTCACTTTGATCCATATTTTCTTCTTTTGGTTACATGTGTGCCATCTAAAGCTCAGCCAGACTTTCAACAGTACAATTCTCAAACTCTACGGCATAATTACAATCAGGGCAGGAGGTGAAAATTAGTCAACTGGACAACACCTAGGAAGGAAATTAGGTTTTAAGATCACAACAATGCATCCAAATTATGGCTTTGTTTCTGCCAGAGAAGAGTGAGACAAGAAAGACTCGGCATAATGTTATGTCTGATCGGTGTATATACAAATAAGAATTAAATAAATACACATTATAAAATGCACTCTGTATAAAATATAATGAAAATAATAAATAATATTATATAATAATATAAAGGGACATGAGCAGAGAGAAAGTAAAATTAGGTAGCCTACTATAAATAAATAAGTCCAAGTAACTATAAATAAAAACATTTTGACAGTTCAAAAAACTTTCACAAAAATAGAAGTTTTAAGAAGAGATTTTGAAATAAGTCAGATGTATTCTCCGTCCTCCTCAGGCAGTTTCTCGGTGTTTCGTGGAGCTGCACTGCTGGTGGAGCTCTTGCGCTGCTCTGGATCTGCTCCGTCTTTCTAGAATGATCTCCAGCGGCTCTGGCCTGCGCAGCTCCGTGCTCACGCTCCGAGCGGGAGAACGAGAAAAACACGCGATGTTTGGAGGGGCTCCAGTGCATCTGTTGTAAACCTTAGAGTTAACTGTTTAGGTTTCAGTCATCAGTTTTGCCGGGCACTGCTGCTAGGTAACACTGTTGTCCATATCGCGGTCCGACGAGGGAGTTTAATCGCTAAAACAGTGAAGATGTAAGTCTGGGGTTTACTGTATGGTCGTTGACGCTCGCTGCTAACTAGCTACAAGTCTTGTTAGTGTGCTATAATGCGGATCAACTAGCTAACGTTAGCTAACTGACTTAGCACACGAGTTAGCACCAGCGGTGTAGCCATACTTAACGACTGTCAAGACTAAAAGGCGCCGCGTGTCGGTAAATAAACTGACAAATAACTTTCACTAGTAATATAACGTGGCACCGCCGGGTCTAAAGTCGTAACGTTATGTAGTTTAGTTTATGCGCCTTGCAGCAGCTCAATTATCGTTAGCTAGCAGGCTAATGTCAGCCAACATGCCAAGGGTAAGGTTAGCACTGAAAAAGCATGGTGTCATGCTCGGAAGATTTCACTTTAAGCTAACGTGAGCTAACGCTAACCTTCATAAACTTGTCAGTGGTACTGAAGCTGCCCTTATTCGAAACAAAAATACTTCTCCTCAGTGTGGTTCACATCTAAATAGCCACGCAGCTTACTTTTAATGTAGTATTCCCCAGCTCCCTCTTAGTGTGTTAATCTGTGTTGCTCCAACATGTGCACAATCTGTAATATACAATTAACAGGTGCATTATCTAGATTAAAAAGCTACTGCTTCAGGGTGTTTTTGAGAATCGTTGTGATATATGAGCAAAGACATGAAGGATACTTGAGAAGCTCTCATGCTAATTTGGAATGAATGAGTGACGCCTTCCTCAACGTGACCTCAAATGTACTGCACCCTATAGGCCTACACGTGGGCCACATTAGCAGAGCATCCACCCTAATATTAACGAGCAGAACGCTCAGTTCCTGAATAATTACCATGTGAGATTAGAGTAAGGCGTGAATTGATTGTCCCAGTGTCACTTACTCCCTCTTTCTGCTCTTTGCCATCAGGCAGCCAGCAACAGCGAAGTGGTATGACAGACGAGACTCTGTATTCATAGAGTTCTGTGTGGAGGACAGCAAAGATGTGAAAGTAAATTTCGACAAGTCAAAAATGAATTTCGGGTAAGTTACATTACCAGAATGTTTAATAGTTATTTAATTTGCAATCAATATGTCCTAGTAGCATCCTAAAGAAAGCCTTAAGCTCAGGGGTGGGCACTCCTGGTCCTCGAGGGCCACTATCCAGCATGTTTTAGATGTTTCCCTCTTCCAACACACTGATTCAAATGATCAGCTCATCATCAAGCTCTGCAGAAGCCTGATAATGATCCTGATCATTTGAATCAGGTGTGTTGGAAGAGGGAAACATCTAAAACATGAAGGATAATGGCCCTCGAGGACCGGAGTTGCCCATCCCTGATCTAGCTGGTTGAAAAAACTACAGCAGCAAGTATAGAGTAAAAAAATGAAGAGCCCAGGATCATGTCTTGAGAGGCACCAACATTCAACATCTTTCATTTTGTCTTAACATCAAGATGAACAAAATAATGTCGCTTTGACATAGTTTACATCAGTACAAAGGTTGCACAGCAAATCAGAGTAAGAATCATCCTTTCTGAATGGGATAAAGGTGATTTTAAAAATGATTGATGTGATGATGTAAAGCAGAAAAAAAGGAAATTTGGTGCAGCAAACTTGCAAACATTATGTTTTGTTGCTGTGGGGGGAAAACAGCCTCTTCCTACTTTGCGTTTGTAAATTTAGTAGCACATGCACTCTTTCTGTTGGTGTAAGCCAGATGTCAACAGTGAGGAAAAAGTTATGTCATCTGCTCCTTAGGGAGTGCAAGGCAATAACAACAGAATGTGAATTTGCAAGCAAAACACTATAAAGGCTATGCAGTCCTGCAAGCATGAGTAATTCATAAGCTGAGCTGGCAATGGATGATGCTCCTGACGTTAAGATGCTGTTTGTGGTTAGAGAGATGTAATAGAGTGGACAGTGATCCAAAAGAAGCAAACGTAGAAAGCAAGAAGGAAAGCAAAATGAAGGAAAGCCATCTATGTACACAACACAAGCACAAACCATGCAGGAAGTTTAGAAAGAGAGTGAAGCGTGAATTAAATGATAATAATGGATGAGTACTTACTCTGCAATGCTCTGAACCGTGATATTTCCCCCCCATCCTCCTTACCCACAGCCCTCATTTGTTTGCTGATGGCTTGGCAGATTTCTTTGCCGGCTGCAATTTGTGCCTTCTCTCCAAGTAAGCCCCCCAGGGTGGCACGTAGCATGAAGGAGACACAGCGGCGAGAGTACACAGCCTCAACATGGGTCTGTGTGGCCCGTGGGTGAGACACGAGGTCCAAAACGTGGGACAGGAATGTGGCAAAGTTGCGCTCCAGCCACTGACCACCAAGCGTCGTCACAAACACAACGTAAGCCTGAGGAAAATGAAGCAGGATGACGCATGAGACTGTGGAATCCAACAACGCAGGCTCTTGTTCCTATTACATCCGGTGAATACGCCTCACCTGTGTGACGCCCACCCGCACCTCCCTGCTGACAGAGCCTCCCCCTTTCAACATCTCCCCGCCGCTCTTTAGGAAGCCAGATCCTCCACGCAGAAAGCCTGTGGCCATCAGCTCCAGCACTTCCTCCAGAGTGGCTCGCTTCACATTCTGACGCATCACTGTGGAAGAACAGGATTGAGACCATGAGGGACAAAAACCGATGAGCTAGTCTACATAACATGAAAGTAGCCAAACATGAGCTACACAAAGCTACTTTTTAACCTACCAGCTGCTTGTTTGGGCATCAGGGCAGTGGCCATGACCGTCCCCAGCAATTTGGCCACTGCTACCCGCACACCATAGTTAGAACCCTCCAAAGCTTTGAAACACAAAGTGGCCATGTTCTCCAGTTCTGTAGTCCACATGAACACTGCCTCATTCTGCAGCTCCAACAGGCACTGATCAAGCAAGAAGAATGAAGATGTTCTAATTAATAACTACATTATTATATACAGGCATACTGGTGATTACTAATTTTATGTATAATTAGCTTAACAACACAACTTGGACCAGTACAATTTATGTCACGCTTTCTAAACAGGAAATCATCTTTCACAATAAGAAAGGGAGGGGATTTGCGCAACATATCTGAGTTTGGTTAACATAAATGACACAGCAAAATTATAACAGTCAGGGTTGTTTTCTAACGGTGCAGTTTACTCCTACTAACATTCTGCAGTGTTACGTATCTCCTAAAGAAAAGAAAATGAGACTATAGCTTAAACAGTGATCATAAAACAAAATCTTCTGGTCCATTTATTTTTTTCACAGGAACAGAAGATACAGGCTACATTACACATTGCATGCGTTTGTTTTTTATTTGCAATATGTTCTTTTGCATGCAATATGCAGACAAATGGGACATACTGCTTTGTCATAATACTGAGCCTTATGCTTTGAACATCTTACTGATATAGCCGTCGCAGTCTGACGTGTGAAATGAGCTGTCATCTGTCTGTGTGCTCTTGGCAGCTCAAGCTTGTTTATACTTGCACAGAACACTGAGATTTATCTTCTGCCGCACAGAGGACTGGAGGTCAGGATGGCCAGAAAAGCATGCTGGCTTGCATAGTGTAAAATAAAACCGGATGTAGTAGGACATCCTGGTATTTTGGCAAACTGCATTTGGCATACTCTGTAATAGGAAGTACTAAATCTTTGTCTGGCATCCTATATAGTATAATAGTATAGATATTGGAATGCACCCACAGTCTTGGGTATTGCTGAAGAATCCCAAGACGTGTGTGGCGATTAGACTACATAATGCCAGCTCAATTTGTAAGAATCCTCCACCAGTGCAAGATATCCCCACAAAGAAGTAGATATAATAAAGATGAATCCTTTCATTTGACTATGTCTCCTAAATATACTTTTGTTAAATGCTTTACAGCTCCAGTAGGTGTTTTGCTGATACCAACCTTTGCTACTGAACAGCGCACGGCCATGGACCGGTCTGTGAGTAGAGAGCGGGCATTCTTGTAAATATCTCTGTGACATGATGCTGCAGCTCCACCCAGTCCACTGAGCACCTTCTGCAGGCTGAGGAGGATTTCTCCTCTGCCCTGGGACTATATCAATAAAATAAGAGGGGAGATAAAAGAATAAAAATAGATGTCATGTCAGTTTCTGAACAATAGATCTCTAATGATCCATTACTGTTCCTATATTCCAATGTACAATTTGATGCTATTCTTTGTACACTACTATTACATTTCCCAGTTATGTATGTCTAAAAAAATATATACCTCTGCACTCTTTAATGCCTTCAAAAGATTATTAATGGTGTCTGGAAAGGAGCTTCCCAGCATCCTGCCCATCTTCTCATAAAAGGCCCCAACACATGCCACTGCAGCACTGCAAGGAAAGTGTAAGCATTCAAAGGAAATTGTAAATCACCTTAAATCATTTGATAAACAACAGCAATCATTGTGAGAATTCAGAATTATTTCAATGAAAATATAAACTGGATTATCTCATGAAACTGAACTGCCATAAACTTTTGTAAGACTGGCTTTTATTTTATGGATAACTGGTGATACCCTGCTGCAAAAAACATTATCATCTACTTTAAAACACTGCAGGAAGAGCCCAGCTGCTTAGTGGGTAGCAAGGAGGTCCTGAACCCCATGTGAAACCCTACATCCCCTCTGAATCCCTACAGAAGCAAGAAGGAAGAATAAAACCCTGCAGGACACCACTGATGTGGCTTCATCCACTTTTAGGTTCCATTAATGCGAGAAAGAAACACCGCATAATATCTACTCATGTACACTTAATCCCCCCTTTTAAACATGAAATGTCATTCTGCAGATTAACGCTTGGCTTAACTGCTAATGCCCTTGAAGGTGGGTCTACTGGATATGCCTGAAACTCCAAATGCAGAATCCTAAACAGCTTATACCTTAATGCAAATGTGTATATGTTGAAACAGAGAGTCAATATGCACAGTTACTGTACAAAAATAGTCAAATAAAACATACACTGCTGTGATTATATGGGGTCTTACAGTTTTGTTGGCAAGTACGCTGGTGTGTCATCCTTGCTTTTAATGATGTCATTGCACTTATCCAGAGTCTGGAAAACAGTAAAGGTGTCTCCAATGCTGTAGAGGGTAGCCAGGTTTTTGGCCAGGAGTTTTCTGGTTGGTGGTCCAGGGGCGCTGCTGATCAGTCCTGTCAGCTGTTCCACCAGCTTCTTCTGCTTCTCTTTCACATCCACCTGCCATTCAAACACAAAATATAGTTACAGACTGCTTCCTCTGACACCCACTCAGAAAAACGCTGCCTACATGGGAATGGTTACCTTATTCGCTGCCACAAGGACTTTATCCAAGAAGCGGAGCCATTCGAAGATGAACACAGGCCTCTTTGCTTCAGTGATCTGGGCCAAAGCATCTTCGTTGAGCAGCAGACTGTGAGCCAGCTCCATGGCGAGGACTTCTTTGCACCGAGCTGTACACCCTCGTCTGTGTAATGTCATATCAAGGGGGCTACATTGTCGTTTAATGTCTCCAACAATCAGTCTAGGTGTCACCCACACAGCTTATAGCCCCACCTCAGGTCCAAAGCTTTAAACACTTTAAAATTATAGCTTATGTGTCGGATAAAATGCATCAAACTCAATGTCAGCGCTGTGTAGCGTTAACACTTTGCTGTTCCGTGTTGACAGCTGCCAGCCTCCAGCTGTTGACAGGCGAGCTGGTTAGCAACCTAAGCTAGCTAGTTTCTCCAAGGAACAAGCTAAACTGCGGCTGCACACTCTCACCCAAATACGGCTTTAGCTGCCTGTCGTTACCTTTAAAAACATTCAGCTGCTCAAATAACCCCTGAGAAATAAACACATTCTAGTTTTATGTGATATACGTGAGCAAACTGTCCATCCTACCTGTGTTTCGATGACCCAGGATGAATGACGACGAGTATCTTCGGTGTCGCATTAAAGTTTGTCCGATGCGAAACCGTGCGAATACTGTAACTTAACCAGTAAAACTGAGTATAATAACCAAACATTGTGTCACATTATGTGTATATATTTTTTAAAAATGTTTCCGGCCACACAGCATTAATACTTTTCCCTGAATTATTTGTAAAACGAACTGGAACCTTAGACTACACTTTGCAGCTAGTCGGAATGTATCTGTGAACGAACCAAACATCAACGGAGCGAATACAAATGCACAACCAGCTAAATTTTGAAGCAGTGTAGCTGTTCTTTTCTACATTTTCTCTCCGTTGTGCTTCCATAATGTCTGACGAGGAAGAGGACTACATGTCCGATGCATTTCTTAGTAAAATGTAAGTGTTTTACGAAGCTGCTGAAGAGAAAGGACGTCGAGGCTGTTAAATTAGAAACAACGATGTAGTTTATTGACCTGTGATGTCAGTCCTAGAACGGTGAAGTTAATTCATAAGTGTTCAGAGAAGTGTCACCTGTTTCAGTCATTGCTTTTAGAATAACTCCGTTGTTTTTCAACCCAGTCATATTGTTTTTGTGTTCTCCTGTCTGTTAGTCAAGATGTGAAACCAGGTGTCAGCATGGTGAGGCGGGTAAAAGAAGCAATGAAAAAGGAGGCACAGCAAAAGGAAACGAACATCAAGAACCGTCAGAAGACCTACAAGGAGCAGGAGAAGGAAAGCAGAGAAGCAGCTTTGCAGAGCTCCATCAGCAATGAGAACAAGGGATTTGCACTTCTACAGAAAATGGGTTACAAGGCTGGTGAAGGCCTTGGCAAGAAGGGCAAGTGTTTTTTCTACTACAACAAAAAAAATAAACGCAGCATGCAAACAGCCTTTTTTGGTGGTATGTTAAGTAGGATCGTAGCCAGGCACTTGAATGTCCACAACTCCACCATCTGTCATTAAAAAAACAATAGTTTCAGACAGCATGGTGCGACAGACAATCTGTCACATGATGCTCTGGATGGACGGGTCCAGCAACGTGATCTTGTCCCACAAATTGTCTACCATTTTCCCCAAGCCCTTGAGGAAAACTGCTACAACATTCCATAAGCAGCATCCACAAATGGTGGACACCTTTGTTATTGGTTTGTAATTAATGGTCCAAAATCTGCCCAAAATCATTTCCAATATAGTTCCTTCGTACGTTGTTGTTTCACGACATCCATTCTGTTGTAGAGATGCTGTGTGTTGGAGCAACAAATACTTACTATAAATGTAAATATTCCCCAATGTTAAAAATAATTGATAGAGTTTAATAAACTATTACACGCGATGGTTATATTTTTGCTCAGTATAAATTCTGTTATTTTGAAATCTATTTTGCATTCATCCTAAGTATTAATGCCAAACTCTGTTATGTCTTCAGGAGCCGGGAGGGTTGATCCAATTCCACTTAATATCAAAACAGGTAGGCAGTACATTTTTTAATTTAAAGTGTATTTGTTAATATTGTGTGCAGTCCAGCTGAAGGATTACTGTGTTTATTTCTTTTCTCTCTATATTCAATCAGACAGAGGGGGCATTGGCATGGAAGAGGCGAAGAAAAGAAAAGCTGAGGAGGAACTTGAATATTATCGGCAAAAAGTACGAGCCAAACAACAGAATGAGACCAAATCTCTGGAAGATTTTAGGTAAAACTTGCAGCTCCCTGTGACATTGTCCCTTCCTATATAATAAAACTATTTTATAGGCTGTGTATGTAAACTTGTGCTTGTTCATTTAAGGTCAAGAGTAAGGACGGAGAGGGAGGAACGAAAGATTGAAGGTGACCTCAGGAGGAGTCAGCGATCTTGTGAACAGCTCGACAGTCAGAAGGTAGGAAGAATTGTGAGCATAGCCTCGAATCATCTTCACATCTTGGTGCTAATGCTGGGGTTTTTTTTTATCTCGAATCTTTCTCTCTGCTGTGAAAAGAGAAAAATTACATGCCCTAATGCTTAATTTGCTCTACGTCAATAAAGGAACTGTAGAGTTTTCTACGTGTGAATCCTTCATTTGACATGTCTTTTCATTTTAGGGCATAACTGTACCTCGAGAAGACTGGTACTGGCCTAAAGCAAACGCTGATGACGATGAGGAAGATGGTCCGAAAGAGGAGGAGGAGGAGGAAGAGGAGGAGGAGGAGGAGGAGGAGGAGGACGAGATTGTCGAACTAACTGTTAGTATTTCATTTAGCTTGTTTTTCAGATTAATCGATTAGTTGTTTGTCATAAAATAGTGAAAAATGTCAATCAGCCCAAGATTA
>OMNN01010329.1:4145-18523 GCA_900302755.1 Chromis chromis
TAACAGTTATTTGACATTTAATTATACAGCAGCCGAGTGTTGCGGCGAAGTAGGACATATTGTCAATCAAAGTGAAAGGGGGCTTGAAGTCTGGGAGAGGGAGAGAGGATAAATTGGGGCAAGCTTGGCCACAAAGACGAGACGTCAGTCAGTGGCCTCATTTGTGCTCCACAGCTCACACCTGCCACCCCTTGTGACATGTCTCTCTCACACACACACACACACACACACACACACACACACACACACGACACACACGACACACACACACACACACACACACACACACACACACACACACACACACGACACACACGACACACACCTGTTGTCCCACTAAACAAGAGAAACCTTTCTTATCTGACCGGCCTTGAATTCTTGATTCCTTCTGAGAGGAGTATTTACATACTGTTAGTTTTGGTACAAGGACATTTGATCACCAGATGTTTGCAGGAGTTTTTTTTTTTATACCAATTGGCTTTTGAGTAAATGAACATTACATCAAGGTGAACTTGCTGTTTTTGAGCTTTAAATTACATTTCTTAGCATTTAAAATGAGTTCACATTCACACTCATGCACCTTAAAATAAACAGTTTGTTATCTGGAAGCCAATCCAAGTCCACTAAGGATCTTAAAGAAGTGTTACATGCACACTTAAATGAACTTCTATCAGATATGTATTGACAATGGACTTTAGAACTGCACCTGCTGCAGTTTCATGGCAGAAATGTCTACATACTTTAATCATGGTGTGTCTTCAAGCAGGGTGTAACTACAGCAGCTCCGTGACATAGGCCTATCTGTTTTTCTGTGAAGGTATTTTATCTTGTAATAGTCACAAAAACTCAGGTGTCAATAATAAAATGGCTGATATTTAGCTGCTTGGTTTTCAGGGAATGGTGCTGCTGTCACAACTTTGTTGGACTTTTGAACTGAGCTGAGTCCTTGTCCGTGTTGTCAGTAACACCTGTGCAGCTGCTGTAGGACCGAGCAAAGAGCTAGCTAAGAGCTACTTGTTGGATGAAAAACAACAACAGAACACAACAAACGTCTCCTAAACAGGTAACTTCCGCTCTGTTTACTTCCTGCTTCATGTTAGGGATATAAAGCCGCTAAATGTTTAACAAGTCCGGTTGTTTTGACCCAGAAAGATCCGCTGAACAGCAACTACAGACTTTGCTAACGTTAGCTAACTAATAGCCGCTGGAAGCTAGCTCAATACAGGAGGAGGCGTTCACATCATTTAATTAAGTACTCTGGGACAAGTAAAAGTACTGCGTTGTGAACGACACTCAAGTAAAAGTATGTATTATGACGAAAATGTGGTCAATACTACTTCAAGTACCTAAAATATTAAAAATAAAAGTACTCAATGTTGATCTTTTCATTTACAAATTCTGAAAATAGTGAAAAATGTCGTCACAAGTGCTCTAAACCAGTAGTTCTCAACTGGTCCAGCCTCAGGACCCACTATGTCTCTATTAATAACCGCTGAGCCCCAAATTTTTGAAGTTTGCTGTTCCTGTTAACAAATTTAGGTGTAGTCTCAACGCATTTTGATGCAGCTTGGGAAAATTTTGGCTTATTTTTTGCTCATTTTGGTATATTTGAACACTTTTGCCAAGTTTTGGGCATATTCTGAGCACATTTTGGTATATTTTTGGCACGTTTTAGCATAAATGTCTCCAATAAGCTGGTAGAGCCAAATCTAGAGGTTAACAGTGGACAGCTACTGGTGTCACCACCATTAAATATCCTGCTATTGAAAGCAAACTGTGTCATAAGAAACATGTCCTTTAAAATAAAAGAGTTTATACCACTACTTTTTTGGGGGGTATGCTTCTGCGATCCTCTAAAAATGGCTTCACGACCCACTTTTGGGTCCCGACCCACCAGTTGAGAACCACTGCTCTAAACGTTTAGCGAGGTATAGTTGCAATAACTGACTAATAGCTGTATTTGTACTAAATGTTGGATAGTTTCAAGAAGTTCTATATATATGTATTGTGTGCAGAAATCTTAATTTTTAAGGTAAGTACATTATTTCCCTCTCAGATGTAGGGGAGTCGAAAGTTTCATCAAAAGAAAAGACTCAACTAAAGTACCTCAAATTTGACCTTAAGTACAGTGGTTTAGTAAATGTATTTAGTTACCATCCACAGCAAACCTTACTTAAGAATTCAACTTTACATTTGGGAGTAAAGAAGGTGTAATTTCTTAGTTTTAATAGTTACACAGCCTTGCTTCAAATGAACATTTAGACATTTCAGTAGATTGACTTCAGATGTCAGTCTCAGCTTATTATGAACATTTGGATCTCAGATCAAATAAATGTGGATGTAGTGCACTAAAACTGAAGGTAGGATTTGTGGTTGTGAAATCAACTTTAATTTAAAGTACCATATACTGTATTACCAGAAGAGGGCGTTAAAATACTGCATCACCAGACATGAAAATTAACTAAGTCCCACACAGATCAAACGTTTTGCAGGTCTAAAATGTAATTCTCCTCTATTTTATTGATAATGTAACAAATTCAACACTAACAGCTTTAAAAAAAAAATTTAAAATATTGACTCTTATGATTTTTTCACTGTGAATGTAATTAAATTCTGTTTTGGTATCAGAAGATGGAATAAGAAACAACAGAACTGACTTTCAAACATACATTCAATTGATTGTACTGGTGCAGATGGGACTTAATAAAAAAGGCATTATTGTATTCTTTATTAACATATCCAGTTGTGCTGCTGGTGGTGTGTGATGGTTAAAAAAACAAGGACCTACTATCACAGAAACCATGTTCTTCGAGGTAATCATCCATTATGTAGACATGTATGTAAGCATGTAAAAACAAACCAGATTAAAATTTAATGCAACATTCAAAACTTGTCATTCTGATATGCTACTTGTAATATTACTATACAGAGGAAACTTACAGTTACTTCTGACAGCTATTATTTTATTGCAAAAATACTAAAATATGAAAATATACTCAATATGGATATTTATTTTGCCTCACTTTTGATCCAGTACTCACCAGAGTTTGACTCCAGACATAGCACTGGTATCTCAGGTCATTTCCAAAGAGACGTCTGTGCAGGTTGTCTAATTAAGACGTCCAGTCGTGGCCTTCATAATCTTAATAATTCCTTTCTCTGAGACAAAGTGCTTTAGCTTGAGATAAAGTGAACAGTTTTTACAGGTGTTGCAGCTTGATAAACTCTGTAAAATGTCAGTACAACAGTACTGACTGGATGTACACATCATTTCTTTGCAGGAAGGCTTATGTTAGGACTGTTTTAAGCATTTATTTTTATTCTTTTGACTAAATCTTGTCATAATAGACTTTATTCCATGATTTTTATGCATTTTGTCACTAGGAGACAATTCACAGAAATGACTTGCAGTATAATGCAATACAACAAGGTCAATTAAAATGTTGTAGTTTACCCAAAACATGGCTACTGTAAACCTGAAAGGAAATGAAATGACCAAACTAAAACGGGTGTGAGTACAGTATTCAATTCAATTTTATTTATATAGCGCATATTTACAACACATGTCATCACATAGCGCTGTGTTCCCGCCATTATTCTCAGTAGCATCTCTATACAGATTATATGATACACACCTAATATCTGCACCTCACATACAATAGCAGAATGCTGTCAAAACATCAGAAGATAAAGTGAGATTTTGGCTTTCAGTCTGATGCTGTCATCTTTATTCTTATCTACAGAATTATGCTCTAGCAAGTCATTTACTCACCAGCATTTTTCTAATTACAGTGGCACACAAACATCTTATTACACACACTGGAAAACTATTAAAAAAGGTCAAACTAAAGCACAATACGGATTGTTTTATGCACAGAATGTCTTCACGAGGACAGTTTGACAATTAAACTGAGTAGAATGTTTTGTATTTTAATTTAGTTGAATTTTTCTGTTAAGAACTACATTTTCTCCAAATGGCTGTATTTGCAATTTCACATTTCCATGTTTTTAAAGCAAATGCTTGGAAGAAAAATGAATTAGAGCGAATGACCAGTAGAGAAGGAGTTCATTAAATCTATAAGTATCAACACAACAATTGAAAAATACTCTATTACAAATAAAAAGTAAAAACTTACAATAAAATGAGTAGTTTACTAACATGGGCGAAGTGAAGCGTGACATCGGAGTTGGTAGGTCCGCGTACTAGAGCCCCGGCGGCGTTCAGCGGCACCCGGCGGAGGCCGGCACGACTATTCACATATGAAAATTATTATCCAGATACCACCACAACAACCAAATATTCGGATATTTGAATATTAGAATATTCAGGACCGGCCCTATTATTTGGACTTTACTCTGTTTTATGTGAATAGCCCCATGATTTTATTACAACCATCTGAGAATGAGTACAGTATTCAGGTATCTGGACAATAAGGCGCTGTGGTTGATTAAATGTCCTCGGCAACATTCCACCACTGATAAAAAGGCAGAACTCTCCTGTGATGCATCCTGATTCAACAGGAGGAGCTGTGGGATACTATGTGTTAACCCCTGAAACTGTAGCTTTAAATGTCGCTTTCACAGAAGAAAAAGGACAATGAATCAATCCGTTACCCATTTGCGCAACAGTATTGTTACTGCAGTACTGGTGATATCTTTATTTTAGCAGTTGGAAACTTCATATCTTACACAAGCTTGGTCTGACCTAGCAGGGCCTTATATATGCAGTCCTTGTCTGAGACCTTGGCAGTGAAGACAGCTGAGCTTTTCACACTGTACTGTTTGGGTGATGGAGGAGACAGTGTTCAGAATACATGTATTTTATATAATGTTGACAAAAAATGATTAATACATATATACAGCATTTCAGTTCACTGTTTACACCAAGTCATGTCACATAATAGAGTTGACCTGCAGTAAGTAAAGAGCTCAACAGGGATCTGCCCCTAAAACATGTAAACATCAGGACTGAAGGATTATTGACAGGATAAGAAACAAATTAAAAACATGTTTCTGCTCCATAGTTCTTCAGATTGTCCTCTTAGTGTAGCATGCTTCTTGTAAATTACAAGGATATTTGGTTTTTTGGGTGCTCTAAAAGTATAACACTATTGAATTCTAAGAGATTTTTTAATTAGAGAGAAAAGACAGTAGACTGAAATTTGGAAAGCATTTATCACCAGCTGAATTGTATACTGCCTTTACTAATAGAATGAGTAGTTTTAGTAGTACTAGTAGTTTGGGGACTTGCTTTTTAAGGGAAAAACTCACTGGGCTCTGTTTTTTGTGTAACACAGGTAGATGAAATGGATGAACTTCTCTGGATAAGAGTAATTAAAGATCCACCTCAGGCATCTGAATCCTTATTTCCAGTCAATACAGTGCAGAAAAATCAATCCTGTGACATACTGCATGTCCTGGCTGCTGGGGTTCATTACATGTTCAGGTAAGATTATTGTCTCTGTAATCATGTAGTTTACTACAGTAATGGGAGTATATTCATCATTTTGCTGCATGCCATGTATATAAACAGGGTAAGTCAAATGTGTTGAATATTATAGCTGACTCATTAAATTGTTTTTAAGCTGTTTTTGTTGGTTTAGACTTAATCTCAAGTTTTTTTGGACTAGTCCTACTTAGTCCTAGTTCTTAACTTTCTTTTAACTTAGTTTTGTCGTAGTCTGAGGTCTGCACTGTCTGTTGATCTGAAGTCTGCACACATAGCTGACAGACTTCAGTTAACAGCATTAGGGATGTGTAAAACATTCAGAGTATACTAAACTTGTTCTTCTATCAAAGACATTAAGACCTGGGCATGTTCTTGACACTTGATTAAAGCAGATTTCATTGTTTTTTTTATTTCATGAAAACTAGAATTTTCTGTGAAGGATCTTTGAGGTCCTGTCACCACAGCAACGGCTCCTTAAAGTCAAACCTGCCAGAAGAGAATAAAGTCAGAGTGATCTGAAGCGTATCTAGTCCCTTTCAGGCTCAGTCATCCATTAGCTCAGCTTCACATACATTAGACTGACTCTTCTCCTCAGAGACGTGTCACTGAATCAAGCTTCTGGGCTTCACTTTAAAGAAACTTCCACCAGTAACAGAGTCACCTGTGCTGAGAGTATATATATATTCTGTCTTCTTTTATTTACATTGACTGAATTATTAATGAAGACTATTTTAATAAACTTGTAAAAACAGCACCTCCAGTAAGCCTGAAAGAGAAGACACAGATGGATCAGATTATTACTGAGTGTGTGAAAATGAATAACCAGATATTGATTGTTTTGTTTTGGGCAAAGTCTTCCATTTATAAATGATATAATAAACACTTAAATGTATTTCTATAGTTCTGTAAGCACACACTGTATGCCTGTGAATGCTGAGGCATTCACAACATCGTAGTTTATTCCCTGGATTTGATTTATCTGCTGTGACAGTGTAATGCAATGTGTACAGGAAATGTTCTGATACTACGGTGATCTGATGGTGGGAAGATGAAGAACATATTCTTAGACAGTTGTTGATCGCTGTTGGATTTTTACCTCTGCCAAGGAGGTGGAGGTATTGTTTTTGCTGTTGTTTGTTTGTTTGTTTGTTAGCAAGATAAATTGAAAAGTTATGAATGGATTTTAACGATATTTTAATCATGAAATGTTGATAATGGGACAAGGAACAGATGATTACATTTTGGTGATGTTCTGGATTACCAAAAATGAGAAAATGTTGCTTGTGGAAATCACAATATGGGTGGAAATGAGCTGTTACCGGCCTGAGCCTGCTCCTTTAAGTGCGGTGGCTTATGGGTAATGCAGTAGTAGTAGATGAAGTGCGTTGTGTGTATGTCCCGTCCGGCACTCGTGCTGTAGTCTTGCACTGTGTGACAAATAAACGGATCCAGTACCAAGGTTTACTGCCTCACATGCTGCCTGTTTTGATAGCGGCTTGTTACCAGCACAAAACGAGCTAACACAGTAGTGTCGTTCACTGAGGTATACGCCACGGAGCTGCGAAGGTAACAGCTGCTTGGTGGAGATCTGCGCTCTCCAAGTGCTTTTCTACTTTAACCTGTCCACATCTGCAAAACTGATGGTAAACAGAATAAAGGCAAAGTTTGTATTTTATAATAATAATAATTCATTTTATTTATAGGCGCCTTTAAAAAAAATCAAGGACACCTTACAAACAGGAACAGCAAAGTCAAAAACACAACTAACAAATGTATCTAAAGTATGGGGTTTTATCTACAGGCTTTCATTATATTTTCATCATATTTAATGCAAGTTTCATTTGATATATTTAGCAAAGTTCATAAAAAAGTATAAAACAACAAGGATGAAAATAAGGTATAACAAGTAAAGGATTTTTTTAAAGAACACTACATGAAACTCTTAAACCTGCTTTAAGCTATTAAACTTCAGGATGTACTGCAGTTATTCCATCCAGTGATGTTGTCTTGTTATATCATTGCCCTACAGTTGCATGAATCACGTCAAGTCCTGTCTGTATTCTTAGAAACTTCTTTTTATAGCAACTCCAACTGTCACACACATGCTGTCGCTGCCTCTGTCACACATGCACACTCAGACACACACATTTTGGTTGATAATATTATCTAAAAGGCCTGGAGTGTGTGTGTGTGTGTGTGTGAATGTGTGTGTTGTAGAATAGGTCATACATGGCAGCCTGAGAAATGTGACCTATCAGTGGCAGTGCAGCTGTCGTGGTCCAGACTGAGGGAGTTGGGGGTGAAGCAGAGAAGAGACAGATAACATGAGCTGATTTAAGTACTTGGAGGCCTAAAAAGGTTAAAAGTGTAGTTTTTTAAGAAGCACTCAGGGGTTGTTAGTGAAAACACACTCGTCCAGAAGGCCTGAGTGGTTTGACATTTAGGAAAAAGGAACTCTCCCTCGCCACTCTTCAGCGGGGGTTGGAGCTGTTGAAAAGGACCATGGCGGTGGCTGCTAATGCTACATGATCTCGGCTGGACTTACACCTACAGCCGAGCTTGCTAAAGGACACGCACAGACACTGGCCTTAGCAAATGATTTGAGATGAAATATTTTGCTCCATGGATCTTGTTACCTTAACTTGGACTTTGCGGGGATGTCCAAAGGGATTCCTTTCGGCTTTAGTGGCAAAAGTGAGGTAAGTTGCATTTCTTTCTCTTATCAGTTAAAGTCTATTTCAGGAAACTCCTTGGATCAGCATTTTAGGGGAATATCATGAATTAGCACATGAAACAAATACATTATTGGATGAGTAATTATGACATTCTCATTATATGAAGTTATTATTACATTTGTGAATGTACTGATGAATTTGCTGTCCTAAAACACAAAATAGGTCACTTGTTATTGCATCTCAAAGTGATTCACGTTTTATTTTTCCTGACCTGGTTCGTCTGTCTGTAGGACAAAAACACACCAGTTGTACTGTTTTTACCTTTAGGGAAGTACTTAGAATTAAAGAAAGGCTGTCAAAAGTAAATGTGGGTTGGAGCGGAAGGGAAATCAGGACGTTTCGAGTCAAAGTCCGTTTTAGGGCCATCCTACAAATCTCCTAAATAGTTTTATAACTTCTAACATCATATGCTTCTTAACATCCCAAGCTGTTGTTTCCAATGTAAGACAACACCCTAGTAAGCATCTTAATATAACGGGTTGAGGCGTCAGGACACATTATCTTCCTGGCTGTCATACCTTGACTTTTTCCTCTGTATGATTCATCACTTTTGAAGCGTGGGTGCAAAACTGACGGGAAGTGTACCTACCTACATGCTACAGGAAGTCTATGGTATAAAGCAGCTCGCTTCTTGCTTTGTAAAAGAGTACTGCAGCAACTTGAAGACAGAGATTTAGATTTTAGCACCTTAGAGCTGCATAATGCAACATAGTAGTGTCTTAAGTCCGACTGCCCAGCCTTTAGAAAGTGTGTCATCTCCAGTTTCTAGCCAATATACCCAAATGATTACAATTAAATGACATGGCGAATTTGAAGACCACCACACTAAAGGTAAACTTGGCTTGTTTTCAAGTTTGTCTCTATTATAAACTGGTTATTAATGGATCTTTTGCCATTATTCTGATTGATGTCCTCTGGTCATTTCAGTCCCTGGTGCAACAGCCGAGGTCAAACATCCTCTGTAGTCCCTGTGAGCCTCAAGATCTCTGAACCAATAGAGTCTTACAGAAGAGGCATCCAGTAAATGATACTCCAGTCAGGTACCAGATAAAAAGTGCAGTTTGTGAAGAAGTCTGGAAGAAATTAAGATGGCAGAAGGTTCTGGGTCGAGTCCTTTTCTCAACATCCCATCCAAGAGGGCCAAAATCACCAGTGACCAGGTTGTTGCAGACAATGGGGACAAAACACAAGAACCCACGGCGCCAGTTTTCATCCGTAAACTCCGTAAAGCAGCTGTAGGAACAGGATGTGATATCCGACTGAGGGTGTCGGTGTCGGGATATCCCAAACCTTCGCTGACCTGGTATCACAATGATGAGCTCCTTCCTCCATCAGAAGCCCAGGACTCGGGGGGGCTGTGGATACGGGACTGTCGAACCAGTGATGCTGGCTTGTATATCTGCATAGCGACCAATGAACTGGGAGAGGCAGACTGCAGCGCTGTCCTGGCGGTTATGGACCTTGGTGAAGGTAATCACAAGCAACTCATACTTAGTTCTTCTTGTTAAAGAAAGTTTAAGGAATAACATTGGATTGTAAAACTTGAGGTATATTTTCTTGTCAACTGATTATTTAAGATTCAAAATGGTCCTCAAAAGGAGTCGTCACTTTACTACTAGTACTACTACTACTACTACTACTACTACTACTACTACACTTTACACTTTCACTCATTTTGTGTTTTCACTACACTCTTCATTCACAACAGCATATTTCTTGATGAAATCCTAAAGTTTGTTAAAAGAATTTCCGTTCATGCTCAACATTTTCTTTTTTAATTAATATTTGTTCTCATATGATATTGTCTTAGTCTCTGGAAGCCACTTAAACCAAACAACTGTTGCTTGAAGATTTGATTTTGAACATTAGTTGGTGCCTGTCTTTCATATCTGCAGAGCAGCAGTGGGCAATACTTAAAATTAGCTTCTGGTTGTAAATAGAGACTTGGATTTGTTGGAGTGCCTTCTCTTTGCTGAACCTTTGGCTGTTTGCTGTGTTTACTGAACTGTGTAAGTTAGAGTTTGGGCACATGGTGAAGGCATTCTTCCTCTGAGGATTTGTTGCATCTAACTTTAGGGAAAATAGGAAACTCACATTAGCCTTGGAAGAATTAGACTGTCTACAACCGCACATGATTTAATAATATTGCTAACTGATCAGTTGTATCATCAGTCTGAAACCTTGCTGCTATTTCATATTGTAACAGTGCAAATGGCACAATAATATAATAATGTCCTGAACAGCCTGAAATAACAGCACAAAGATATCAGCTGTAAGGTCTGAGGCTCTCCTGCTAGGCCGAGCTCTTGCTGTGATGCTGATTTTATTGCTATTGTTCAAAAAACACACACAGATAATAAGGTAAATATTATACCTGGACTTTTCTATTATTGTTTGCGATTAGGATTAGGTTGTCTTGGATCATACTATGTGAAGTGTGGAACATGGTTTCTATTTCCATTTTGGAGGAATGGCAAAAGTTAATCAAGCTCATTCTGAAAATGGACACTAAGATAGAAGTTCTTATTTTAAACTGATTGAAAATGAGGAGGTCAGGGCAAGTTTTTCATGAATATTTTGATTTGAATTTGAATCCTTAACCGACTGATTGAACGGGAGAGTGAGACCGTGATTAGGCTGTAAAATTAAATTAGGCTGTAAAGATATTGCTGCTGTTGCAGCTCTCTAACACTTCCAAAATTAGAACACTTTGGTGAGACAGTTTTGCTCAGGATGGCTGGTCTGTCAGCATAAATTCACACAGCAAAGCTGGCAAGACATAAATTATGTTTTAGAAAAAGTTTTGTGAGCACAATCCTGCCTGACATCTTCCAAATCATTTTAATCACTTCTCTCATCCTTCAACTCTATTCTTTGCCATTTTGGTGCAGTTTATGAAGTAAACTCACCATTTAGTTTAAAAAAAAAACATGAAACATGAAATAACATGAAATGTGTGTCTGTGACATTTCTGCTTCAGTGTCTTGCTCAAGGACAGTTCAAGTATGATGGCTTTGAATGGATTGTCTATACTTTCCCAGTTTGTCTTGTCACCTCTGCCTATAAGGACAGCATTTGTCAGTGAAGCCTCTGTGGCTTTTTTAGCTCAGCTCTCTTCTATGGCCCAGTAACTAAGTGGAGGATCAGCATATAGAAGAACCCTGCCATGTGCACATACAGCTCTATTTTTCATCTGTCATGGTTTGCCGAGGAGGAATACTACAAACAAATACTAACTTTAACGGGTTAAAACGTCAAGCCATCCATGCAATGGAACGCTCACAATCTTTGAAGAGGTGCTTTTCTGTTTTGTTAAGGGCCCCTTAAGCAGAAATGATTTTAAAACAGGCTTTCCAATGGGATAAAACCACAGCACTGAATTGTATTTTCCAAGGGCATAAACATCACACTTGGTGGTATAAATACTCACAACCAGTTTGCATCATCCATTGGAGTCCTTGTGTAAAATAACAGGCTGTGGCTGGCAGTGAGATCATTGTATTGCTGGGTACATTTGATCATGGTTATGTTGGCCTGTGGAGAAAGTTGACAGTTGAGCTCACATGTCAGCAGCTCTCACACTATGAGCTGCACATGGTCCAGCTGCCATTTCACTCAGCACCTCCATGTCTCTGTCCTGGTTTTAATCTGGTCCTCAGTAAATAACTCTTCTTTTGTGTCTCTCTCTGCTAGTTTCAGCTTGATTGAAGTTAGGATTTAGATTGATCTAACATAGCTGCAGGACACATTCTTGCCACTTTTTTAATTAAAGCTACTTTTATCCCTCTTTGGTCGATTGCTTTGTTGTTTTCTTTTTCTCAATAACTGGAGCTATAGACTTGACGTCTGGCCAGACTTAAATGAAGAGCTGTTATTTGACTTGTGCTTGAAACCCTCTAAAGACTTGACCTAAAACATGGACACCAGTTTTGACCTGGTACAATGAAAAATGGATAGGACAGCAGCAGGCAAGTCATTAAATATTTAAATCTGAGGCCTATGCATTGAAAGATCCTAGTCTTACATATATAAAGACACTATTAACACAGTCAAATGTTGTTGCTTAACTTTTCCCAGAGAGTTGGGCAGAAACATTCACTGTCCCTGTTACCATTTACATGAATAGCAAACCGGTTAAAGACAGCAAAATAATCTTTTTTTTTTTTTTTTTTTTTACTACTTTTGGTTCATTTTTATCTATTTTCTGGCTGTCTTCTTATCTTTCTGACCTCTGCCTCCCTCTTCCATCTCCCTCTTCCCTCTGCTGGTGGTTATTTATGGCCTGGTATGTGCCGTGCCGGCCACAGGGCTCGTGCTCTAGTGATGTGTGGATGCCGCCGGCCCCCTTCTCCGATTGCACCAGCAGACATCACAGATAATTATAGCATCGCCACGGTCAAGACGCGGCACTGTCACACTCAATCACGGTCAGCGTGGTGAAAAAGATACAGGGAGGGTGTGTTATAGTGTGTTTGTCTGTTGTGTGTATCTGCCCATGTGTGTGCACTCAGTTTTAATGGCTGTTATGGCTGCTTTTTAGCATCGCTCAGTGAGTCAGACAGTCAGGGCTGCCACTTTAAGATATCAGACCAACCAGAAACCACAGTAGTGCTGTGTCACAAGTCTGGACGACTTTATTGACGTCACACTCTGGCGTAAAGCTTCTGTTTAACATACTGTCAGACTTCTAAATGCCAGATATGCTGTTTGAAGGAAGCTCAAAAGAAATAGGATGTTTATCGCCTGTGGTATTTGAAGCTGTTTTTACAATAGATCGTTGTCAGAATGTGACGCAGAAGCATGAACCCATCCGACATGACTTTTAGTTAATCATAAGATAACATTTGAAAAGGTCTTTGTTGTAGCTTTAAAGCAGTGGTTGACAAGTTGGGGTCAGGATCCTCCGATTGCTCGGAGCACGATTAACAGGAAAGGAAAGACCACCAACATTATGCTACCAGATATAGACTTTCATAAATTACATTAAAGACTAAATACAACCTGTTGACAGGAGTTGTAACCAAAAGTGGTTTTGTTTACAACATGTCACATCCAAAAATTGTGGGAAACATAGCAGAGCAATCAAATAAGTTCAGAACTTAAGGTGAGCCGGCTCATATTGGCTTTGTTCTGTCTAACACTTAGTTTAGCTGTAGATTTTGGAGCTGGTTGTGCGCTACAATATTTAAGCCCGTCCCTGCCTTTGCTGTTTTGGAGTTCTCACTTGAACTTGACACCTGAATCTATTTTCATACGATTTTAAAAAAGATGTGTGCATTCTTGCCACGTTGCTGAGGGAGATTGTTGTGGTTTAGACGTAGATCCATTCTGCAACAGGAACAGTCTGATCAGGTACATGTAGGTTTCTGGGTCACAGCCAACTGTATCTAGTCTAAAGTAGAGTTGTTCCGATTCCGATACCAGTATCGGAAATCTCTCCGATACTGCCGAAAATGCTGGTATCGGTATCGGCGAGTACTGGAGTCCAGGCACCGATCCACGTAATTTATTACATTAGTAATCTATTTACTGGTTAGCTTCGTTAGCTCTGGCACAGTTTTAGTGGCGCTGTAGCACAGCAGCGCCACTAAAACTGTGGCGCTGCTGTGCTGCAGCCTGCTGTTTTAGACTGACGAAGAAGAATGGATCACGTGACAGACGCACAGCGCAGTGCCAGAGCCGGAGTCAGAGCCTGTTGACACGGTTGACGCGAGTCTCGGACCTAAGCTAAAGCCCATTACACACTACAGGATTCTTCTTCACACATTTAGAGACCACACACTTGCATGCGTGATGTGCACTACGGAGCTCACCACATGCTAACCATTCATCAGCAGAGTATCAGGTTCTTCACGCTCAATGTTCCAAGTCTCCCGTAGTCAAACGTGACTTCAGTGTAAACAAATGGCATGAATGTGGGCTGTATAATATATGAACATGTTTAATATTTGCTACTATAAATCCTGCAGCGTGTGGGGTGTTCTGAGCAGCCGAGCAGCACAGTGTGTGACGTCACATGTACCGGAACAATAGCCAATCAAGACGCGAGCTGACTCAGCTGACTGACAGGAGGAAGTAAATACTATAATAAATATATAATAAATACCTTTGATATTTATTGCCCCTCGACAGGCCACAACTGGGAATTTGCTGTATTTATTCGTGTTTTACAAAGGGTTTAACCTGAGCCAGGC
>OMNN01010337.1:3553-50811 GCA_900302755.1 Chromis chromis
CCTCGAGGGTCCCCAGTTCAAATTTCTGAAGTGCAGACAACGGGTGTATGTGTGGGGGAGGAGAGGGTGGTGGTGGGGGGCCCGTGGGACTGAGCACCAGCAATAGAAAATCCACTGCATAGAGGAGAAAAAAGCATTTCCTCTCTGGTCTGGCAGGAGTGCCTTTTTTCCCCTGGCTCCCACCAGAGGCTTTTTACAAAACATGTGTTGCTGACATGTTGACAGATTGCTCAGTGAAGTGTTAGGCGCATGCACACGGCTGGCCATTTAGGGGGACATGGCTTCCTACCCAACATCCTCTACCTGAGGCACCATGTTTTATACATCATCCCCCAAAGAAAAAAAGGAAACAATAAAGGGTAAGGGAGTTGCTTCCTTTGTGAGGATAGCAGAATATCATAGAGCAGAGAGAGACTGCGTATAATGCTGCCTTAGCTGAACTGCGGTGATGGGGAGGAGCAACGGAAATGAGAATAAGGGAGGGAAATGGTTTCGGGCAGGAAAGACAGAGATAAAGCAGAGAGGTGGGAAAAAAAAGAGCTGGAGGATGGATGCATGGTATGCTTATGTACAGCAGGTGAGCTTGTCAAACCAATAAAAAACCCACAAGACCTCCTCTTTTGTCTTCCTGTACCGAAGCCACCAATCGCAGGCAGGAGGATGAAATCTGATCAAAGGCCAGCTTCCAGATCCAACTTCTGCTCCTATCAGGGTATCGACAGCACACGTCTTAATCGCCCTGCGGCTCAAAAAGTGCTGCCGTGGCAACAGGATGGAAATGGGGATCATAATGTATTCATGGTGCTGGCGACCTGGGGGCTGCGGAGCACGCTCTCTGGGGACTGCACTTTACCCAGAGCCAGACGTGTCTGGGCAAAATCACTCCACACAAGACAGCAGCAGAATACTGAGGAGCCATGACAGGATGGAGGGAGGGAGAAAGAAAGGAAAGAGAGGAGATGGGGAGGAAGCAGGGAGCTGTGGATAGAAACGGAAGATGATAGAAAACAAAGATAGAAAAAGGGGTTGGGACATTGGATGTAAACAATGGACGCTGAATGGTGTCAGATTATTGTGAAGGCAGGAGGAAAGGTTAGTCCATTACTCCAGCACTGAATAGAAACTTCAAAGCACAAAAGACAAAAGATCTGAGGCTCGAGGAGGAAAAAAAACAGGATGTGATTGGTGGGAAGGGGCTTGCTGGGATGAGTGGCTCTACCTTGAGAAGCCTGATGCTGCTTGACCAGGTGGGTGGTTGGCTGAGAAATAAATTGCAGAGGAAATTGGTCCAGATTATCAGGGCCACAAAGAGACATGGCCCTTTGGCCACGGGCGAGGATGGATAAATGGATGGATGAGTAAATGAACAGAGGGATAGAAAAAAGGGGGCAGATTGATGGCTGAGCAGATGGATGGTTTAGTCGAATGGAGAGTCCAGTTACCCTCCATCCACCACCCCCCATAACTGACCATCCTGTGCTCCCCTGAAAAATAAATGCCTACATTAGAGATACATCTTGCTTTCCTCCCTGACTGACAGTATGGCGCTCTCTGATTCTTTCTATCCTAATGATCTCCTCCTCCTCCCCCCTACGTACACGCATGTATACATACACAAAGACGTACACGTTCACAGCCTAATACACAGCCGCAAAAACGCTCACATGCGCAAACAAACAAACAAACAAACACAAAGCTATAGCCTGACCTGCTTTTCCTCAACAGGAGGGCAGCTACAACAGGCACCATGCCAGGTAAACATCCTCAAGCCTTGTGCACTCACTGCAGAGGGTAAAGCTCAATGCTGGAAACACACTCTAAAATACAAGGAATAGTCAATTATGTTTAGGACTGGGAAGACATTCTTAGAATATATATTCCTCTTACATGGCCCTCCTGCTGCATTTAGAAGAAGCTAAAATATATATATATATTAAAAAAACACAACTTTTGCTGCATCTCATATCAAGGTTCCTTTTGTAACGGAGAGTCATAACACTTCCCCCTAGAGGTGATGATTCAAATGCATTAAGTCTCCCAAAATGAGAGGATTCACCTGCAGACTGCGGTGTGTCCTTCTGCACTAACTATCCTCCACACGTAGTACACCCTCAGGCATTAAACCTAGGGCCACAGACAACTCCCCTGTCTGTCTTTCCTCCTTCCCTTTAGCTGACAGGTTCTTCGACTGCTAAGCTCCAACACGGACCTGTGTTTGTGATGACTGTGCAGAGCAATCAAGGGAAGAGAAAGAAAAGAAAGAAAGCAAAAGAAGGAATGATGAAGAGGGGTGAGAGGAGGAATACGGGCGAAGAAGAGGTAGAGAGAAACAAGGACATCAACAACGTGTTCTCACAGAGAGATGACCCCTGGCCATCCCGAGGCATCTGGTTTATCTGGCTGTCTGGGTAAGCCACGCACACACCTAATGACTGCAGACTGGTCCATGTCCCATAGGTTTTTTTATCCCGGATTACGGATGGGGAATGACAATGGGCTGGTAAACTACTGTGCCGCACGTCTAAGAGCTCATATCAGACAAGGAGTTCTCCATGATGAAAAGACCGGGGTGAGTTGAGAACAAGGTTCAAAGTTACTGAAAAGTTACAGCGTTAGTTTCTGAATTCTACCCACATTGTGATTGATGTATCCTTTCAAAAACATTTCCAACACAGACTAGCTTTAAGACACCTATATTCTTTTGCGGCTACTGTATTGCTGATTTGTATGCATCATAAATAGTATATTACTCCTCAAAATGAAGGTCAACTATACCCATAACTCCGAAATGCGCATAATGTTGGGGGCCAACATGGAGATGCAGTTTGGACTCTAACCTCCCTTTTCCCCCCTCATGTTGCATGGCACTGCTGAACAGACCTCAATCTACTTCTGCGGTGGAGATTAGTAATCATCTAGGGTCTTCATATTGATGGCCAGGCTCAGCTTGTTTGCATATTTACTGGCCTCAGAGCCCAGTCGCCTGAGGTGAGAAGCAAATTACATTTCTGCTTACCCCCACGCACACAACTCTCTCACACTCTTTCGATTTCTGCCCCTCGTTTTCTCCTCCGTTCCTTTTTTTTTTCCAACCTTGTTTCTCTTAACATGCTGATCAGTCATCTTGCGGTAAGCATCCTTGCCTGCCCTGGTTGCATCTGAATAGCGGTCTCATTTGGCTAACATCATCACAGCGTAATCTTGTTGGAGAGAGCAATCAGTTTACTTTGGAATTAGGTATTCCGTTGGCGGGCCCAGAGAGAAGGAAGGCTCACAGGGTTTAAAGGATGCAGAATACAGTCTTGAGCCTGATTGGGTGATAACAACCCACACAGGCTCCATGTGAGAGTAATGAATGGCCAATGGGAGGCCTGAATAATAATGCAATTGGATTAAAATCCAATCACAAGATGGTTTTGTCTGTTGACTTTGTTTGTGGGGTATGTTCTACAAACCAAGTTCATGATGAGAAAGATGCATCATGCTTTGACTGGGGGCACATAATGTCCTAATATAAAGATTACCACTCTGTTTACTACAAGCCAATCTCTCTTGACTGTCAGTCAGTCTTGCAGGATTTTGTTGATCTGATTTTTGTGTACATGCGACGCATATAGAACGAGCCCGATAGCATGATGAAGAGGCGGTAACAGTAGATGTTCTTCTCCATCTTAAATCAGCGGCTTATTTAGAGAATGGCTGCCACAGGTGGTGAGTTACTATTTAATCAGGGATTTTAATGTCTTGGTTTATCGCGGAGGCATGTACCAAGCTGGCACACTCTGCAGCCTTCCGCAGAATCCCAGCCACTCTTTGGGAGGCCATCTCTTAGGAGAGGCTCTCTGATCAAATCGATTGACTCCTCCAGTATGATTGATCAGTCAGACAGGTTGGAGGTGGAATAGATTGAATGACCTTTACATTCTCTGAGGTGTTGGGCCCCCTGCTGTCCACTGCTCTTAACGTTAAGAGGACATCTCTGTATTACCTGAGAGCGTGGCTTTACTGTCAAACCGTTACATTCTGTACTGACACACACTGTTCCCTTTGCCAAAGCACAGTCCAGCTGGTGGCCTTGGAGACCTTAAACGACACCCATCCTGCCCATAAAACTAAATTTATGAACCCACCTTGCAGTCTGAAAATGGCAATTAGCACTGAGGAACAAATGCGTTACTTCACATGATATTTGAGAATCCCTGTCCTTGTGGGTGGCTTAACTCCCCATATCCTGAAGTTTAGGAGTGGCTGTTCCACAGAGCCCAATAGCAGCCCCCACCCAAACACTACCCCCTGGCCAACAAAAACAACCCCTGGGAGGGGTAGCGGAGAGGGGGAAATGTTGAGTCGGTGATAGTGTAGCCCCAAAGCTCCTAAACCACAGTGGCTAGCAGGATGCCGTCACAGCTGGCTCTGCTCCTTCCTGTGGGCCCGCTCCACAGAACTCGGCCTGCAGGGAGACATAAACCTGTCGCACTGGTCAGTCTTTCCACCGCCCTCCGTCTCCCTCCTTCCTTTCCTCCCATTACTGGTGAGTTTGGCAAAAGCCATCTAAGGAAAAAGCCCTATGGGGATCAATGTGCAGTACATTTCCATACAGACATAAGCAAAATCCTGACCTTTTCATTAGGGAGTATTGACGAACACGGCTCAAAAGCCTGTAAATGTTTCTCTTAGGTGTCTGTGAATGAGGTACAGGTTGATTGGTGAACTTGTCTTTGTCTCTAACCCACATTACATCCTGTTGCCACTGCCACTGAAAGCTCTTTAGCATTAGTTACGCTAATACAAAGTGTTAATTAAAATGTGTTTGTTCATGTTACACTTTTGACACAAGTGAATGCTCATTTGACACCTGCTATGGTGCCATGTGAACTAAAGAAATGAGATTACTGCAAAAAAAAAAAAAATCCAAGGCAACTATAATGAATGCATTTTTAACAATCTATAAATTAAAAATGGAAAGAATAAACCAAAACCTTGCACACCTAATTGTGCTGTGCAGACTCAGAAAAGAGAGAGAAAATAACCTCAACATTTCACAAAGCATTTGCCTAAAAACTGAGCCCAGAATGTCCATGAAGTTTTTTAAAATACATTTTTGCCTTTTCTTTGTGCCTAGTTATGTTTCTCTGTATCTGCTTCATCATTATTCTGGTGAGCAGTCCCACGTTTGAAAGAGAAAAAAGAAAATCATTTGAATTCTGGGGACCCAGAGGAGAGTGAGCAAAACCCAGAGGTAAGATCCAAGCTCGCTCTCCGTGCCCTTCCGTTGGCTGCCTACCTGGTAAACATCTCCACAAGCACCTTGCTTTCAAAACACGTCAACCGGTGCCTATGTACTTTAGACTGGCCGGCCAAGCAGGAATTGAGACTTTATTTGTTTTTTACTTTTTCCTGTCTCTCTTCCGAGCCACCGCACATAACCTGTCTGGCATTAATGATGTTGTTAATAAAATGCGGCTGGTCTGTGGGTGGATTTGCCTGGCAGGCCTGGTGCCTGTCCTTCTCAGAGATAAGCCCACTGCTGGCCTTATCTACCTCCCACAGCCCCACCCAGCAGTGCCGAGCACTGGACACACAACCAGTCAACTCATCACTGGCTAATTACCACCTCTGACTGCCTTACAAAGCAGGCCTGGACTCACATTGCTGCTGCTACTAAGATTGGCTCTCCCCTACCTTGAATGCATCTCTCTCTCTAGTTCTTTGTCTTTTCCTACCCAACCCCTTTTCCCTTTAAACTTCCCCTTTCTTTGTATGTGCTTGTCTCAATACATTTCACTTGTCTCTCCCGGCTAGTTTTGTCCTCTTCTTCTCTATTTCATTTGTCTGTATTTTTGAAGAATATCCAGTAGGTGCCGAGTTTCACGGCAGTATTTTCCAGCTGTCACTCGGAGGGGAATATTGCTACAGCTTGATTGTGGGTGGTCAGGTAAATCCTCTGTGTACCTTCCACATATGCCTATGCATCTTGAAAAGGACTAATGTCATTTATGTTACAGTTTCTCAGTAAGGGCTTAAGCCATTTGTGAGGGAGTCAGTTCAATCTCATAGCTTCAGCAGAGCAGCCGAAGTCACTTGTGTTACAGAGTGAGGGAGCGGTTTCTTTTATTCAATTGTTTTCCACTTCCACGAGCGTGTGCCAAGGGGGAGGAAAGCGCCGGCTTAACACGCTCTGCAATTCAACACGGCCAGACGCAGTCCTATTAAGATTTAATGTGCCATTCTTCTGCTTGTGCCGCTGAAAAAGACTTGCAGGCTGAGGAAGAGAGTGAACAAAGAGCAGGCAGAGCCAGGGCCAGGGAGAGATGAAGAGAGTGTAAGAGAAACCGAGACAACCGTTCCATGGGCCAGTCATTGTCATACAACTAAAGTCAGTAGTTTCAAAGGGATGCTACATAGTGGAGGGGGAAATAACAACAATGTCGTTGATATAGCGTTTTCACTAAGTGTGTGTAGTTCTGGGTGAGTACATGAGATTATCTCTGTTTTGTCCACATGTCATCCCTGCTATTGTGGCTACCTACTTAAGAAAGAGGTCAACTGGATGAAGTCACAGCATGAGTTTAGCCTCTTGGGCGATGAATTATGTGTCGTCTGAAATGCAAAGTGCAAGCATGCAGGTGCTGCGAGGGAGCGTGTGCTCGTGTGCTCGTTAATACAGGTCCGTGTGTGTCTGTATGTGTGTGTTTGCATGCCTAAGCGGATGACTGATTGAACAAGCAAACACGTGAGGGAAAGAGTGTGTTAGACAGAGGGGGATGTGAATATGAGGGAAGCAAAGAGTTGCAGTGCTGGCCATTGTCATTTGTGCCTTAAACACATGGGCACAGGCATAAAATGCAAGCTCCTCTATTCTTATTTTGATTGTTTTTCTGCAGGAAATGCAGCCCTCGTCTGACAAAGACCAATAAATACTTTATACAGTGCATAATGTGTGCTGTGTGAAGCACAGGGGAGAGAGAAAGAGGGCGTCCTCACGAGGGCATATGCTTTGAATTCCTAATGACACTCCTGTTAACGTTACCGGCACTGTTGCACAAAGAGGAAACGCACGGGGATGCTGTGCCATGGAGTCAAACATCTACTTTAACAGTACCTTTCTCTCACTTTCTTCCTCTACCTCTCTTTTTCTCCACACCTATTTTTCTTTCTCCCATTGATACTCACACAGAACATGCCCCCCACACAAACGCATACACAGGAAAGACTCAAGCCCAATTGTGAGAGCTCACTCTAGCATGAGGTCTCTTTTCAGTGGCTGCGTTGTGCCAGAAGTAGCTATTCTCCCCTGACCGCCTCTCCTCCTTTCAAAGCCTTGTAATCAGTGTGCTGCTCTTTGTACCAGGATGTCGCAAGACACCCCGGCAAAAACACAGCAGAATTTCTGATGAACGGCAGTGGCTCAGAGTTCGGCTAATCAGGTCTTGCTCATGTCGCTTTCCTCTTATGTGAGCCCTTTTGAAGCAAATAAAGTCTTTGCAGTTTGGCACATTCTTCTTGGCAGCCACAAAGCAGCTGTTGGATCAATACACAAAGTTAGTTGAAAAAAAAACAGTACAACCAATAGGAGCCCGTTGGAAACAGTTAGTACAAAACATGGACTGCCAGGAGTCTGTTCATAGTTGAGGGTATTACTGAATGTTTCCATGCCGCTGACCCAAAGACTTGATGTAAATGAATTCAAACGCTTCAAACAAACATATCGTGGTTAGGAATGGAAGTGGGAAAACATATATCAGTGAGTTCAAAAAATTTGTCTGGCTCGCCATCGCAAGCAGAGGCTTCATATTAGAAATTTGTTTAAACTTTTTCTATCATATTAGCATCCTCTGCATTGTGGCGGGATGTTATTGTTTTTCACTGAGTATTAGTATTTCATTTGTATTTTTCTCATAAATCTGAAATGCATTTTATTGAAGCTGAGTGCATTTTGCAATGTCTACGGGGATGAAGAAAGGGGAAATCTACATAATATAAATCCATATATGGCCCAGTTATCTCTCTCTCTTTCTCTGTTGCACCCTCTCTGATTGATTCCTTTATCTGAGGGAAGCAGAAGACATGCTCTGTTTGCTCGCACAGTGGCCGGCAGGAAAACTGAGAAAGACACTTATTAAAAAGGTCATCTCACAGAGGGTTAAAATAGCAGGGCACAGATCTCTCTGGGGGGAGCAGCCATGCCCCTCCTCTAGTGAAGGACACAAGAAAAGGTGTTGCTCAAGGGAGCTGGACCCGTAATGAAAGAATGGCCACCAGGCTGACAGCCCATGTGTGCACTAGGCTATTCAAATACCTTCAGAGACATGGAATTGAAGAATTGACAGTGAAAGGCTGTGTGAAAATGCAGTCTTTTGAATTAAACTCTGAGCTAGAGGTGTTATTTTTATTTACAGTGTGGGCTAGCTAGTAAACACAAGCAGAAATGAGATGAGGAGCAAGGTATTTCTTTGGCGAGTGGATCCGAAGGCATGTTTCCTTGCCTACCGTTGCAATCTCGTATCATATGAACATGTCTTGTGCCAACTGAGAACAAAAGTCAAACTACGGACGCTGTTTCTCTTTCTCCGCGAAGGATCAGTAACAATACAAGGGTGTACAGACAACACAATGAGACAGTGAGATAGTGAGACAAAGCATTTGTGAAGTGTTTTTGGAAAGGCCTATGGAATAGCTATGCCTCCAGCCTCCTGTCTCCTCCCTAGGGCAGCCTAAAGCCCTGTCGGCAGGATGCTGATCCCCACACGGAAACCTGATCCGCAGCCATCCTGGAGCCGGAGGGGGGACGGAGGAGCGCTCTCCCCCCACAGAGCCCCTCCACTTCTGCCCCAGAGTTAAAGGGGTGCTCTGGGGGAACATTCTTCTAGCCCTGCCCCAGCCAGCCTCCACTCTCAACTCTCCAGAGAAGCATTCTTCCAGCCCTGCCCTAGCCTTCACTGGGATCTCCTGGGGAGCATTCCTGAAGCCCTGCCCCAGCCCAAGACGGGCTCCCTGGGGACGCATTCCTGCAGCACTCTCTCTCTCCTTCACTCTCCCCATCTCCCTCTTTCTCCCTTGCTCCCTTTCTCAGGCTCTCGCCTTCCTCCGCAGTCCAGCATTAGTGCGATCAATAGCACCGATCGCATCGGGGACACGAGGCAATCCATACCCATGCGCTCCCTTAGCGCACTGCAGTGGTCACGGCTTAAGTGCATGGAAAGGTGTTATACCTCTGCCAGACAGGGGGAAGACAATGGCCGCCATTGATCGCAGTGACATGTAACATCTTTCTCTTTCTCTCAGTCCGTCGGGCGTGGTCGACAAGCAGTTAGAATCTGTTTAGACTTTATTTAGCCTGTTTTGTCTCAACGCTCATATGAAACTTGTGTTTTACTGTGGAACATAGACGCAAAGTATAATGAGGCCCAGGAAAAAAACACGTGAGGTAATGGGTGTATATGGGCATGTCTGGTTCTGGTAATACACTGTATATGCTTATGAGCTATTAGCTGGGAGAAAAGGAGTTGAGTTCTGTCTGCGAGCAAATCTCCATATGTGGATTGGTTCCAGTCAAGCGCTGCAATTTGTTTACCAAAAATAAAACATTTGAAATTGTAAAAATGGAGAGTTTAGCAGGTGCTGCTGCTTGATTAGAAAATGGTTCTAATAAAGGATCCATCTGTGAGTAGAGACTTGATGTAAGGCAGATTAATTGGTCATGGATGTCTACATAATGCCACATAGGAAATCTCCTCCCATATTCCGGAGAATGCACAAACACGCACGCACACACACATATTCAAGTACTTAGTATGCCATCTAGAAGTTTCTTTTCTCCCACTGTGTTTGAATACTAATAGAGTGTTTCTGCACAATCACAATACCCTAATGGCAATTAGATTCTTTTGTTTGGTTTCCACAGGGGCTCTTATCCAAACTGTGTTTTTTTTTCATCATTGAGCAATTAAGAGTTATTTGTCCGTAAGATTGACATTTATAAAAGACAGGCTTAATTATAGAAAAAAAAATATGGCTGAGTCAGTCATGACCGCTCTGAAATGCTGCTGAACATGAAAGACCTGCCCCTGAATCAAACACCCAACTTTTTTAACATTACTATTTCCTCAATGTTACACCATAAAACAGGAACAATTAAAAGAGAATTTTAAATCAAGCAGGTTTAAAGCATGTCTTCGTGTGTCTTAAATAATGCCCTTTGTGTTTTTTTTATTTTCGATGTTGCCCAAACAGTCTGTCCGCAAATCTGCGTTGGCTTGACAGAATTGGGTGTTACACTGAAAAAAAAAGAACGGCACGAGGTTCTGCACTTAGTTTCACTCAAACCAATGAATGCTTTTGTTGGACGACAAGATTGCAAAAGTGAACAGTGCATTGATTTTCACACCTTTAGGCGAACGGGTGTCACTCTTTTTTAAAATTTGAACACACATGAGCACACCTGAGGCACATACGTGTAAACAAGCACATCTGCACATACAAAGTCACTCCTGCAATGAAACATGCATGTATTTCTGCTTAAACTAACACCAATAGCAGAACGCACACTTACATACACACACACACAAATACACACACACATAAACAAACACAGGACACAGTTCTTGAGACTGACTTACAGTTAATGGAAAATGTTTGTAAAACTTGTGGGAGAGCTAACCTATAATTTGTGGTTTGCTGATTGTGGGTTGCAAAATATGAAATCAAACTGTGCTTGAATGTAAACAGAACCGAGACTAAACTGGCATTCTCTTGAACATCTTTTAGATTTGCTTTGAAATGATAAACAGTTGCTTTTGTACTGCCTCAGAAACAGAATTGCATTACATTTTAGTTTACGCTCCGCTCCTGAAGATAGGAAGAGACAAGGTCTGTGACTAAACACTGGGAAATGTGTGTCATATGGTGTTTCTCAATATGGGCCCATCAGGACGTGTAAAGGAGGACAGCAAGTCCAGGAGAAGCACATGGAAACCTTCAGTTCACATCATTAGTTCTGTCTGCCACCTTGTCAGGGTATTTATAGTCCTATTCATCCATCAACAGGTCAATGACACAGTCTGCCAATGGCATCCTTCTCTTTCAGTCCCACTAGGTATTACTACTGCAGCTAGCTAGCAGTGGGACCAGCTGAGGGACTTTCCTGGAGCAAGGATCTGCTTCCAGTTGGTGGTCTGGTAACTCTGGGACCTAGTGGCTGCCTGCTATTAACACACACTATTAGTGAAATGTTACTATGGCGCTGTATAAAGAGTGAAACAGACAAGGACACAATGCTCATACTATAAATACACATTCTGTTATCTATATATAAGGATGTGTGGAGGCCTATTTGTGTGTCACTGCTGCAGATACTGATGTACAGTACATATAAATAAAGTGCTCTGTGTGTGAGGCCTGCGTTGTTGGATGTCTACCAAGGAAACTGGTAGTCTGGTGTTGTGCTTCCCTTGGTGCAGTGTACTAACACACATAGTGTGGCATATTCTCTGGTGAAGGCATAGAGCGAGAGTGGGAGTGGGAGAAGAGCTGAGTGGCAGAGTGGAGGGGAGGCTCGGTGGGCTGAACGTTGTTTACCTGTCAGCTGGCATTGATTAATCTTGTGTTCGGTGAGATCGCTCAGCGACTCGAACACCTGCCGGCAGCTGTCGCAGCTGTGCAGTGCAGGCTCCTCGTCCTCCTCCTCTCCCTCCTCTCCTTCCTCTGGAGAGAGCAGCCTCTTCCTCAGACGCCCGGTCTCACCATCCTCCGCCGCCCTCTCGAGGGCGCACTCTGGATCTGCCAAGCCACAGGAAATGACAGCACCACATAGTCAGAGGGGTGACCCACACAGTGAGGCACTACAGCTTCCTCTGGGTGACAATAAAATGGATTTCTAGACTCTGGATTTAATAAAAACAATAATAAAAGCTGTAATAAAAATGCAGGTTCAATTTGGGCCTCTGTAACTCAACCACTCATGCCATAACAGAACTGTTGGGCAGGTGAGGGTGAGAGATATACAGGCGGAGGAGAAGGTGGCACAATGCTCACACACACAAATCTAACACACACACACGCACACCTCCTGTTATTAGAAATGGTTTTACGTTGTGTTTGCCCTGCTTCACCCAAGCAAAACTTCAGTATATGAAACTAGACTGATGGGAATATGTGTAGTTAATAAATCCTGGATTGCAGTTTTGGCTGGACCAAAGAAATATGAAATTCTGCCAGTGAGTGTTGAATTGCATCAGTCAGCATCTATCAAAATAGACAGACCTTGCCATATTATCTAGACATCTAGACCAGAACTGTGGATGTATGGAGTGTAGCAGAGTAAGACACACAAAACTGAGATTGGTGTGTGTTAGGATGTCGTCACGACACACTTCCCTAAATTATTCAGCCTTGCTCGCAGGCAGCCGCGGGTCGCACACATCAATATTCTTCAATCCATCTGCAGTTTTGTCTCTTGTTGGCTTTGTGCTGCAGCAGTGCCAGGGGTGGGCGACTGACTACCCTGAACCAGGACTAGGAACCATTTTTCAAATTACCAGTCTGATCTGAAGTTCTTCACGTGATGCTAAAATATGCTGACAGCAAATCAAACCTTGCGTTGCTCACTTGCAGGGCACCATACACATCTTCGTTCAGAAGCCTTGCAAGGCGAACGTAGCTTGGAACAGCATCTCATAAATAGGCTGCATGGCCTGAAGCCCTGTTTCTCCCCTGCTGTGACCATTAGGCTTAACAATAAGACTGATTAAAAAGCCATATTCACAATCAAACAATCATGTCACCCTGGTTAGACTTTGAGGGGAGAAGAGCCTTTACACTTCACTGGCAGCCATTTTAAGCCCCACTGATGCAAGAGTTCCTCAGCCTGTCTGGAAACTCCGGAGGGGAACGTTAGGAGAAAGTCTGTTTTTTTGCCTAGCACACAGTTAGCAGAGCCTGAGGACACGGAGTGTGTGGCACCGAAGTGTGCAGGTGTGGGTGTACGTATATTGGGTGTATATACACTTGGGCAGCCATTTTAAGTCCTCCTTCTGTAGGGTGCTCTTAAACTGTGAAATTCCTTGAGGAAAGGCGTTCCAGAACTCATCAAGGCCACCCAGGATTTTTCCTTTCCCCCACTTGCGCCAAGTATTGATGTAACATCACACCCTCCATTGTCCTTCCCTCTTGGCGACTGAGGCTCTCGGAACATGCCCTCTAAAAATATCAGCACTGTGGTCCCCGGTGGGACCATGCAGAACAGAACAGAAGGTGTTTCAAGAAAATGAAAATCCCAACCCAATCCTCACAGATGCAGGCCTTTCTTGCTCTGGGGGAAACACTTCTGACTGAGGCCAAAAGCCACACAATATAGACTTATGATTCATCCACACACACAGACACAGAATTCACAATATGCACTGAAATGTGAACACTTCATGTCTTTTTTTACAGGGTGCCTGTGGAGGAGGTTAAGACTTTGATTTTTTTCTCCAAAGGCCTTCATGAATCATTAATTTCTCTAATATTACAGCTTGGTACTGTCAGAGAAAACAACTGATGGCTACATTTAAGCATTTTATGTTTAATCTGAAAGAAAGATCTCAGTGCAGAATGCAGATGTATTAAATGTTGTTTTCCATATTAGGTTTTCATATTATTTCATAATCTACAATACAATTTGGTCAAAACCTAAAGAGATTCATGCATGTATGAGTTTGATTTTCACTCCTCTGTTTTCTCTTGTTTTAGGTGACAAGTTTCAGCTACAAGTTTCAGTGAATCCAAGCTGGGTCAGTGTGCTTGGTCGAGCTGAGTGACCTCCGGTGCACCGCTGAGATGCGGCGCTAGAAGTGTAAACTGCTACATGTTTGGAGGGGGGGGCGGTTTGGAAAGTAGAAGTGGGGGTTTGACATGGCAAGGTCACGTCCAACCCTGGGATTAAAGAGCCACATCAATACTGAGGTTCCTGTGCCTCTGGGCCTCATACAGTAATCCATCAGATCAGGACATCCTCTTCTACCAGTCTCTACAGGCTGGACAGCAGATCAATACCAGCATGCTTGGAATGGCTGACAATCACATGTGGAATATTGGGGGAAGATGTGCAACATATTGAGAGTTTTCCATCAAGCCTACCGCGCTTCTTAATTTTGACGATCAGCTTGGCAATGCTGCTGTAGGAGGTAATAAGAGAGGAGCTGCACTGACCGCTGATCCATGTTCTGATAAGAGCAGCTCAAAGTAAGATGATCATAGCTGCGACTGAGAAATTATTCATAGGGGGGCTGAATTTTCAATCTTTATTGTACTAAAAGCACATTAATACTGTGCTAATAAAATATGGGAATCTGAATGGTGATTGACATCTTTAGGGCCATGCAATATCTGTCTGAGTCCAGATCCATCCATCATACACACACTTATGGTCTCTTATGGTGCCTAGTGACATTTATCATGGCACAACTTTCATCTTGTGAGTTGAAGAGTCTCCTGGACCCCCCACCCTTATATTATTGAATATTTCTCCTCTTAAATATTTATAACCTTTTAATTGATATTCTCTTCTCTGCTCCATTAGCCCCACCAGGGACCCGTGGTCCCTAGCAGGGAAGCCTACACTCATCCCCCACTGTCTGGCCCACACACTGAGACAGGTGGAGACACTGACCACAGGGAGAGAGGAAGGGCATGAACACACAGGAATAGGCGGAAAATAATATGAAGCGATAAAGTTAAGAGTCGGGCCCGAGCCGCAAAGCCTGCAACTCGATAGAATTTTAATATAAAGAGTTAACTCTCACCATGAACCCTGCTTTTAACCCCACTGGAGATTTTACGTCTAACCCTAAGCTAAAAGATTAAATACAGTATTGAGGGCGTTTAAAAGAGGCTGAGAAAAGTTGTTGTGGGTACTACGCAAAAAGCAACGCATAATGGATGTCAGTGTTTTTAACATTGGAATTCAACATAATGAGCGCCAAAAAGTACGAAATCACCGAGGGATATGTTCTTACTTGCCCGTAGATACAGTATGTCGAGCTCCATCAGGCTAAACCCTGATGGAGCCGCCTTTGTGCAATGAAAGAGCTTGGTGTCAAAAACATCATTACCAGCGCACCCATCTCCTCATTTCCCCATCATTTTCCAGAGATCCTGATCTTATGATGCCCCCTCCCTGGCAACCCACCCTACAACCACCCACCCCCAAGTTCGAATTAAGAATTTATTTTAACCAGCGAGCAGCTTCTGTCTACACGTGTCGGCAGGCCTGATCAAAGGTGAGCGCGCTCCTTTATCAGAGTGAGGGAGGCTGTCAGAAATAGGAGGACATTAAGATTGAATAACCTTCACACGCTTGCCGGCACCTCATTATTTAAAAATCTAAAACTTTTGCAGAGCACCCACCATATATAGGTCACACTACATTCTAATGCCACATGTGCCTCCAAGTGTATCCTCCTCTGTGTGGATGGGATTTGGGGCTCTCCACTTAAACCGTCACATCCACTGATCCCCCATCATTAAAGGATGTCATGATCCGACGTCGAGGCTGCGAGCTTGACACTTGCCAGATTGTTAACGATCATCAAGATTTTACATGGGGGGAGTCTGTGTTCATATGGTCGATGCATGCAATTTATCTGCCGTGTGTCCTCCGGATTCGTATTAAGGACTAATTACCATTTAATAATTTGATGCATTCGAAATTTGAGAGTAAATTAGCAGAGGTGTTCGTCAAAAGCCATTCCTCTTGCAGCACTAAACGCATTACAATCTCAAAGTGACGCGCCGACAGAGAATCTTTTCGCGCCTTGTTATATATTACAAATAAACATGCGGGTAAATTTATGAAAATTTTATGATGCACGCAGAGATAAAGATAAGAGTAGCACGGAGAGAGAAAAAGGTGCCAAACAATTATAGGAGGAGTACGAACAAACAGTGAAACACAACACAGAGAGCACTACATGAGGGAAAGCAACACATATAATCACAGGTATACAGGCGGCATCATCCACCATTAAAATCTCGGCACCAAAAAAAGATATGAGCACACAAAAGAAGAATGGAAATCAAAGCGGCTGAATGAGAAACAACATTTGAACATACCAAATGCTCTTTCTCTCCCTCTCGCCCTGTCTTACTCGCTCTCTCACAGGGAGTGATAATATTGAACGGAGCGCCTTGCTATGCCATTAGTGCAGTAAAACATCAAAGGAAATGAATAATAGAGAATATGATTTTCTGAAGTGGTGGAGTGAAAGAGTCCTTTCCTCTTCCTGCTGTAGTGAGCCCTGCAGTACATTGATCTGTGGACAGCCTCAACCTCAGCCAGAGCCAGAGTCTCAGACGCCGCACCACTACGCTGCACTACTCTACACTACAGCACCTTGCCACCCAGACGCCCCTTCAGATCTCTGTAACTCTTCTATTTGCCTCAGTCCACTCCACTTTGACATAGCTGACACAGTCTTCCAAAAAAAACAGCCTCAATCTGACATAGCCAAGAGCAAAAAAAGAAGAAGAAAAAAAGACAGAAAGAGAGAAAAAAGAAAGGGATGTATATATAAAAAAGGAAGAAAAAGCACTGAGCATGTGGTTATAATTACACACAGGCAGCGCAGTGGTAAAGCCAAGCTGCAGATCTTAAGCCTGCTCCAGACTCTCTGGGTAAAAAAGCGCACTGCCTCATTAAATCTCAGATATCACACTGTTCCTGCCCCTCTATACTATGCATAATACTGTCTATCTTTTAGAGGGCCTCTTTTGTTAGCATTTCTCCTTTGCCTCTGCTACATATCAAACATGAATGAGAAACAGGATGCAGGGCCTGCAGAATGCTCGCAGAGTCACAGAAGAGCACGACTGGGGGTCTACTTATGAGGCAGATCTTGACACCATGTCTGATTAAGCCCTTAGCTTGTCAGAAGTCTAATGGCTATTGTGGCCCTGTCCATCAAATTGGCAAATGCATGGAAATCAGGTAAGCGCTTCCGCTGCTTTTCAATTTCACGTTATAAGGGCTTGTTTGGGCAGCGGTTTAACCATGAAGATGCTGTTTAGGACGCGGACCTTCTGCCACGCTAACGCCTAGGAAACCAAAAGTTGTAGGTGACAAATTGGCAAGGGAAATCTCGCTAAAGGTTTACCACCACAAACACCTCTCTTATTGACCATTCGTCAAGCGGCATCCTGAGAGGGGGTTAAAAAATAAATCAGTCAGACGAAGTCAAATGAGGAAAGTGAGAAATTAATTTGTGCGCCCTCCTGATTTCTCCACAGGCAGACATCGATCATGTGGCGGCTGTCTCCCCTCACTCTGGAGATGGAGGTGGTGGAGGGATGGGGAGAGGGGAGATTCGTGTGTCTGAGGGGGTCGTTGTAATCAGGCACACTCATTAGCTCTGCTTTGGCTCTGGATGACAGGAGGTCTCCGAGGCAAGTCTGCCTCTTATGCCCAGTCCCTCATCCCTTGAGCTGGGGTTAGAAGGGCTAAGGAGGCAGTTTTTTTTGTGTGTTTCTGGTCTGAACCACCCACCAATTCCTATCAATACACATTAACACAGCAGCAGATATAGATATTGCTCTGCGTTTTTTGTGGATAAACAAAAATGTTAAAAAAAAAAAAAAGTTTGCTGGCATTTCTGATCAGGAGTAAAGGGTCAATCGGGAGAGAAAGAAGTCGGAAACTACACTTTCAGCATCGCAAGATATCTGAGGCATTGACCTGCTTCTGTCTCAACATGGTACGGTTTGAGAATCTCAAATCTACCCTTAAATACCTGTAAGATACAGAGGCATAGGTTTGCAGAGTTCACAAACACACACAAAACAAATACTGTACTAATAAGAACCTGAAGAAGCTGGGATGTTTTGTAGTGCTGCATGCAGCCCCTGTATTCCGTGCAGAAAGCTATGGGTAAATGCTGGACTAATGTGGCAGCCTAGGAGTACCCAGGGTCCCCAGCCTGCTGGGCAAAACCATCCATATCGGGTTTAAAATAACCACGCCTGAGACTTAACCTTTACCAGAGACAAATGAAATGAAAATATACAGTGTGGTGCATCAGGAGCAGGCTTCATTCATAGGGGGCTTTCTGCTAGCCTGACCTGAATTACCGCTCTGTTCCTGGAGGGCCACTGTGAATGGCACGCGTGGAGACAGGACACATTCATCTGCGTAGCTCTATTCTACATCATACAGAGGGCTGGGAAACAAAGAGTCGGGAAAAAAACGGGCAAGAACACACAAGAACACAAGGACAGCTATAAGCACACCTGCATGCATGCACACAAACACACTAACAAAAGAGAAAGAGCCACGCCACTCTGTCCTGCTCCTATAAAAACACATACAACCATGCAGTTTACAGTATAAAAACCTCAAAAACAGGAAACACACACTTTATATCATTCTGGTCCCAACAAAGATTTTACAGACAGACGCACACACACACACATATACAGACACATGATCCACTTTCCAGCCGAAAATGATGAAATATGAAATGGAGCATTACCGCTTGGAATGGCAGTCTGCCCAGGACTGTGCTGGTCCTCTGTCACATTGTCTTCTACTGCCAGAAAGAGAGAGGGGGAAGAAATAGAGGGAAAGAAACAGTTAACAGTGAAAAACAAGTTAGACACATTGAGATTTCCTTCTTTTTTATTATTTACTATTGAGATTTTCTATATGGAAACTCCAAGAGATTTCAGCAGCTTTCGACAGCTCAACCTGTGGTTTGGGAATCCACACAAGCCTTTCATATGTATGAGGTTTGGCAACAAGGCAAACAACCACCCACGTAAATAACATATTGGACTGGGTAATGACGTGATGAATTATGAACGTCTCCCATGAAACATCCTCCCAACATCAACAGTGACCAAGTAAAAAACACCTTGATGACTACGTTAGTAAGAAGGCTGTACAGTGTGCTGGTTAGCTAAATTAGATGGTATCAAAAAGGAGATTTGTAGATTTCAGCATAAATATGGATTTTCCTAAACCTGACTGTGATACAAACTTAAATGCAAAACTTACAGTATCATATATATATATTTATATGTGTGTGTGTGTGTGTGTGTGTGTGTTTGTGTGTGTGTGTGTGTGTGTGTGTGTGTGTATAATGTATGTATTTTCACTCAATGTGTCATAACAGCCAAAGCAGCTGCAAAGTGCTTTTGCTCTTTAGCAGGGTGGGTGACAAAATAGTGACGGCTTGATCGGCACTCAGATCTGCTCATTAGGTGCATGGCAACTAAACCACTTTTGACTTTTTGACAACAGCACCGGCCTTGAAAGACATGACTTGTGTTTAGTAAAAGGTAGGAACCTTTTACATTGGAGCCTTTTTGGAACTGGTGAGACTTCCTTGTGGCATGTCAAGTACAAGAAATGAAATGGATTTTAACAGCGGGAAGAGAACAAAAGAGTCTCCCACCTGTTCCATGTAAAATGAGGGTCTCACTGAGGACTTCTTACGCCTCTGCGTTCCACCCCTGCAGTTGAAATGCATTCTCCATTATGTCTTTTCTTTCTAGTCTTTCATTTTTCTGGGCAAAGAGGAAGGGGGAGTCTGACAGGACCTCCCAGTAGGGGAGTGTGGCAGTGACTGCCAAAGCAGAAACTGGCGCACTTTTAAAATCGCACAAAATATCCTGTACTTTGCATAATTAAGGTGGGATCCTATGGTGGCAGAAGCCTTTTCCTCAGGGGAGCACAAGTCGGTGTCAAGCAGGGTGTCAAACCTCAGTGAAAAATGAAGAGGAAAGTGTCGAGCTTTTTCTTACGAAGACGGAAAACGACGGAGTGACTATGTTTCACAGCGAGGCCGTGTCCAGCCAAAACTGAGATGCCGAGAAAGTCCTATGAGAAGCTTTGATTCAAAATAAACTTGTAAACATATGCCAATATTAAATTGAGTACATATAAGAATGTCTCTAATCGGAAGCATCTCCCCTAGTAACAATTATAATTGATGTGGACTGAAAATATGCTAAACAAACGGTCATGGGTCTGGCAATTAATTAGCTAAATCAACTAAAAGTGATGGAACAGACATAGTTGGACCCCATGGAGGTACATCCCCCAGAGCCACCGAGCAGGACTGCATCAGCCAACAGAGAAACCTTGTCCTGTTAAAGGAGGCCTTAGTGACTGACGCCCTGAGAGTTTAATGAGTTTCTCTAGCACTGTTGAGCGCCTTGCATCTAGGATCATTTAAATGGGCTGGAGATAGGGGGTCCTAATAAATCCCCCATGGTTCTATCAGAGATTGGTGGTGGGAGCTGGAGTTTTTGTTTTGATTACCGTCCCTGTTGGTGAGATGAGGCAGTTCAGGCAGAAAATTCTATTTTACAATGCCATAAGAACTTAAACATTACAGCAGTTTGAGCAATGATTTGTCACCACTGTGAACTTATTAAAAGTTTTGTCATTTAAAGTAAACAACTTCCATCACTGTGCATATTCTGTTCTCATTTGCACCTGTCTGCCAGATAATTAATAGCCAGCTAGGAGCAATCATGGAGGGTAAGCTGTCAAGTAAGGGCAAACTCCTATGATGTCTCATACTGGCTGGACATTTGATCAACAATCATAACGGAACAAATATAAATAGCCGGGCACTTTTAATTAATATACTCCAAAGCTCATGATCACCTCGTAATGACTTCAGCTGAATACAACTCAGTCAACACTGTTGTAAATGCATCACTGCTATCAGTTAATTAATGTTTGACAAGGTACAGTGTATCACTCAGTCGGTGACAAACTGTAATCATGCTGCTAGGTTTTGTTGATACAATACCAAACACACATGGGACCATTTCAGCACAGCCTCCTTTGATTTTCAAAATGCGGAGCAGGGAAAAAAAAACATAATCCCACAACAAGTGGCGCAGCATTAAAGGCCACTAATTAACACACTGGCCACACACAGAAAATGAACGAAGAGTAACTGTCATTATATTGTGAGTGACAATTCCCAAGACGGGATATTTACTTTTTTTTTTTTTTAGGAATGAATTAATTCGCTACAAAAAACAAGACGCAAAAACAAACCACGGAGTAAAAAGTAAAAAATACAATACTGAACTAAACTACATTAAAAAATAACAGACTGATCCACACATGCACAGACTATGAGACACCACAGCTGTGAAAAAAACTAATGACTTAATAGACACGAATAAGAAAAAGATGACAAACTCACAGCAGCTTGGACCTTTTCTAATCCATCAAATCAATTCCTGCTGTGTAAGGGAACACAAGTGACGATTGTGTACGTGCATGCAAACATGCGTGCGTAAATCCTGTACGTTTTTTGCGCTTTTACATGAAGGCTGCCGCGCATTTGTGTGTGTGTGTGTGTCTGCCTCAGTGCATGGGTATCTCGCAGCCCTTCTCAGACATGAAAAAAAAAAAAGCCCTGAGTGTGTTCCTGGATATGCGTGACTCATCTGCTTGGTTACAGCCAGCTTGGACGATACAGTGCCGAACACAATGGCTGTGTAATCCGCCCTGACTGACCGAGAAGGAGACGCTCGCCACAGGGACTACAACTCAATTTAGCTCGGGTCAAGAGGTCAACCCTCCTCAATTAGGGCTGGGAAGGGAGGGAGGAGGACACACACTGCACATGAATAACTTTCTTAATGAGCATTATTTGAACTGGTGATTGGTGTCATAAATAATTTGCAATAGAGGAGCATGTTAATCATGTTGCGTAATATTTGTAATCCTTCATATAGTGCCATGTCGTGTAAGCAAATCATATTCTTAAAAAATTAATAAATAAAAAACTCTGCTAGTAGCAATATAAAAATGACATGAATGAATAATCTCATTATGCAATTATTGCAAATTCAGCCTCCCTTAAAAAAATTAAACAATTAATGCTATTCACACAGGCAGCCGCAAAGAAGCCCAGCTACATATCATTTCGCTTGCAGCAGTGGAGGAAATCAGTCATTGTCTCTGAATCAGAACTCTTTCTCCATGTGGCAGACAATCCATGACAACAAGAGAGACACATGCCATGGAATAAGAAGAGATATCGGCCAGCTCCCGCGACACCCAGTCCAACACACTGAGCCGCATGTCAAGAGCACTGACAGCCGTGCTAATGGGATTTTTCCATGGCTCCATCATAATTTCCTTAATGATAATACTAACCATATTTTTGTGTCACATTAGAAAAGTGTTAATGGGTGTTATGCCACAGATCATTAATTGTGAACAGAGTGGAATGCTGCAGCTTTCTATAAACTAAGAATGACGCAACTGTTAATAGGAATTTTCACGGGGGATAAAAAAAAAAAAACAATAGAGTGGAATATGGCATGTTTCTGCATTTAATTGTTCAAATTAAAAAGCAGCACCTAACATGAGACATACAGCCTGTGTTTAAAATAAAAACCCAAATAGGTTTTTGAGTCATTTCTGATCCAGATCCTAAAACCTAAAGCTGCCATCACACTTTGATACACAGGCCTCCACTTACAAGGTCTGAAAAGGGGAGTGGTTACGCATCTCAAACATGGTCGCATTTCTTTTCCACAAAATGAAAAGCTCCAATTTATGACAAATTTGGATTCAACAAATACATCACTTTCAGTTTTTTCTTAAAAGGTCAAATTCCAATAGCAGCTTCATTCACAGCTCCCTGGCACGAGAGGAAATAAAAACTTCACGTCTAATTTGTTTATGTCTGCAGAGGGATTTTAACTTGCGTTATTTTTAATACGGGCTTCGCGCGTTTCATAAATCAACTTGTTGTTAAAGGCTTATTTTTAAAGTGTAAAATAATATTTCCTTTCCTGTAACAGCCGAGCAAAAAAATATAAAAATACTCCAGACTTTACTCATGTGGCGACAAATTTCCTCTCCTCCAAGACATGAAATATTTAAGGTGTACATGACACAGTCCTGATTTCATGACAATTGCAATACTTAAAGTAAATGGTGCAGAAAATATATTTATATATGCAAATGACAGACCTGGAAACTTCCTCCTCAGCCAATAAGCGCATCAGTACTGAGACCTGAGAGTGTCATTTGTGCTCCAAATGAAAATATCAACTCAGTCTCACATTATTCAGGAAGTACTGTAGGACAGGCAACGTGGCAGTCATCATGCCGGATTTGGAGTGAGATCCTCCTTCCTCGCTGCTCACCACTGACTGAGGCAATGTGCTGACCCAAAGCCTCTGCACATCAAAACAAAATTACAATGTGCCTACAGTTGAGAAATGTAGAAGGCTCAGGATTGAGTAAATGTCAGTGGCTGGGGTGAAGTGTTTGCATATAAGCGAATGATGTATGGTCTCGTCCTGTGCCATTTATTCCCCCAAGCAATAACGTAGCCGGATCTGTCTCTCAGACTTAATTGAAACGGGACTTGTAATGTTGCCCTTTTCCTCGATGGGACCAAAAACATAACCTCTGACTCCCACAAGCAGCCAATACTGAGGAAGTGGGTGTGTGTTGGGGGTACACAGGGGAAAAAAGAGTGCCAACTGTCACAGCATTATTTTCTCATCTCCTCTACATGCACTCCACGTCCATACTATCCATACAAGTCTCTCAAACGCTGCACATGATGCCCGCTCTCTACCTTCCCCTTCCATGTTCCATCGCCACCTCTGTTTATTCTCCCCTCCGCAGAACAAAGTGTTCTTTCGGAGGAAAAAAATGGACCGTCCACATTGACCACTGCCTCAAGTCAGCAGAAGACAACCAATAAAAGTGAAACGGGAACTCTGAAAACCTCATTCTGTTCCTAAAAAAAACGCACAGACGCAGAGTCACACATGCATGCACGTGAAGACACATGCAAAAAATACAGTGACACAAATTTAGAGATGCCACTTTTGTTTTTCGAAAACTGCAAAAAGTCGACTAATAAAACGACCGTTGCTATCCCCTGCAAAACAATGAGGAAGAATGCAGTGTCAAGCAAAACTATTTTTAAAAAAATGACAAGCAAACTTATTATGGACATCTGTATAAGTGTATCTCTGTCCCCAAGGAAAGAGATAGACAAAGAACAATAAATAACATCTGCCTGGCCTTCCTTGGGTCTGATCCAAAACAGGGAAATATCTATGACGTATCTGCATTTCTTGCTCCGCTCGAGCAGTCGGAATGAAGACATAAAAGTCACGATGTTTTGTGCACCGCATTTTCCCAATTTAAATTTTTAGTGACAATAACAAAACAAACAATGTCATCACTCTGACTTCATTTGCATACTGATTTGCTCACTCTGCATCCTTCTCTGTCGCACACAGAAGATGTACACAAATCTTAACAGATGTTCTTTTGAATGCACACACACACACACACACACACACACACACACTGACTGACACACACACACACACTTGTAGCATGTAGGCATGCTGGCAGGAGACGATTATATATAAGTGATATGTCTTTTGAGAATAGCAAATGTCACACCGGCTAACAAAAAAACCTGTCAATGCCAATCTGGTCTGAGAAAATAGGGAATCTATGTATAGAGCTGTTTACTGTGAATAGAGCAGTGCAAGTCTGGAAACAGAATGTGACAATTTTAAGATGTGCATGCACTCACATTTCCACCCCTCTCCTGGGTATTGATTTAAAATGGTGGCTGCATGAATGTACTACCGCAGACCATGTAATCTTCCTTTGAGATGAAGACTTCCGAGAACGAGAGGGGAGAGAGAAAGGGGTCCACAGACCACAAGCTGGGAATGTGAAATTGTGGACAATTATTTGCTGAGCAAAATACAATGCCTGCCAGATGAACTGGAGCTCAACCTCCAAAAACCCAGCAGCTCCCCCACTAAAAAGCTACAGAGAAAAGTAATGTGTGAATATATCTGAGTGTGTGTGTGTGTCAGTGTGTGTGTTGCTCTGTCTCTATTTCTTTCTCCCTCCCCCTTTCTCTCACACACATGTGAGGACAAGGTGGCTCAAATTACCTGCAATCTTTTTTCTTTTTTATATAAAAAAGGGGAAATTTTGCAAAAAAGGAAAACCACACATGTTGTGTTTTAGGATACTAACATGCTGTGGTGAGTTTGAAATTATGTGAAAAATCAGAGCTCTGAGCAGCCTGGTTGGTGAATCCAGAATCCAGATGTTGACAACTTTTCCAAAAAATGAAAATGCCCAATTAGTGCTCAACTATACTCATTTCTCCCAACTCATACATGCACACAGACACATCACAGCCCTCCCATTCTCTCCCCCCCACAACATATAAAATGTTTCCTCCTTAGTTTCTCAGACAGAGAGGGGGGGTCACGTGACTCTGCACCCCATTCCATCAGACGGCTTAAGTTCCGACCAGGAGCGTCTTTAACACATCCAGATGTTCGCCAGCGTCGCGCTGCACTGTTGCTCTCTGATTTCCCCACATCCCCTTGCCCCTCACACTTTAACTACCAGCCCCAGTTACACTCACAAACCGAAGCCGATCAGCTTGTGTTTTTATCCCCCCCTACTCTCTCTCTCTCTCTCTTCCGATACCAAGTACGTATATGCAGTCGGTCTCATGCGCAACATTTACAGGAAGAACACTTGGAAAATGCGTAAAAAACAAAAACCAGGAGAGACAGTCACATTTCTGGAGCGTCTCACTTCACGCTAATATTGTCATCCTCTTTAAGAAAAAGAGAGAAAAAAAAGCAAAATGTTTTGAGAGCCACCAAACAGGCTGTATCACTTACCTTTCAGTGATCTTGGTTTAGCTTGCTTGCGGCGCGACATCCTACAGAAAAAACGCTGAAGTTGCTCAGCTTCTGTCTGACAATTTGGTGTAGGACGGGATAGTCTAAAGGTGTAGTCTTGCTAAATTTCACTGGCCAAAACCGCGGCTGCCTTTTTACCATTACAGAAAGGTGCAAGTTAACCTCCGGCGGCGCGGTTCCCTACACGAGTTTTGCTGTTATTTAGTGATGAGTAGGTGGATGTTACAAAATCCAATTAGCCCGATCGGTAATATAGGCGACTCTATTTAGTTGAGCTTGGGGTGTCGGGAAAAGTGTGAGAATACAGTAATCCCGTCATGCGCGTCCATTCTCCGGGAAAACACACACGCGTGTAGGCATGGTGTGTTCGTTTAGAAATAAAAGCGGAATAATTTGCCTTTCGCTTCTCATCTCAAATGCATCCGCGTGAGAAAGACATCAGCAAAACGCCTCCTGTGAGAGTGCAAAAAAAAAAAAAAAAAAAAAAAAAAAAAAAAAAAAAAACAGGCAACAAAACCAAAAAAAAAAGGAGGAAAAAAAATGATAATTACACTTTTTCACTTCATATCCACCTTAACAGCATCAAAACTATTGCAGACTCTTCCTTTTCTCACTCCAGTCAGCTAATCATGAATTAGGTTCGGAATCTGATCTAAGTCTACGTCTAAATTGCTCTTAAAAGAGGATGAAGAAGCAGAGAGAAGATGGAAGCTCCCTCCTCATCACAAACCTGCAAGGTCTTGGACTGCGCTGTCGCTCCGGTAGTCCACATAATAATGGAAAATGGAAGCAAGGCCCCCAAAGCCATCAGGATGGCTCCAGAGGGGGCCCCTACCCCGCAGGGACTCGCTCTGTACGTAATCACTGAGGAAATCATTGTCAGCCTGCCTGCACTCACACACAGACAGAGAGGCATGATTAAAATCCTAGGGATCATGGCAAGATGCGGATTGCTGGATCTGCTGGTCCCCGGATCCGGAGTCGAACTCTAAACCCAAAGTCGGCTTGCTCACCCTGGCGTCTCCTCTGCCTCAGCTCGCCGTCGGCCACTCTCCGTCTACGGCAGACGGACTGGTCCCCCTTCTGGTAGAAATGGTTAAGCAGAAAGACATTTTTCTGTTGTGGCTGTTGACATACATGACATGGAATGGCACGCGTAAAAAAATTGGCACAATGAGTGTACATATGGATGGAGGGTTTTTAAAATTAATTACATGGATTATGATTAATATATCCCCTAATTATATGAATGTTATTTATGAAAAAATATCTATTTTCACAAATTAAAAACATAAATAGATAATTAAAAAAATATTATAGCCCCTCCTTTTTTATATCATTCTAGCATGATTCATCTTCTTTCACTTTTCTTGTTTTATCATTTATTTTCTCATCATTGCAGTTGCACTTTCAGTCTAAAATACACACTAACCAGATGAATCTTAACCTTTTCCTTCTTTCTCTCCTATCAAAACCTCCACACTGCTGCATTGGAATACACCCTCACCTGCACGTGGATGATGTTCAGGCCCCCATACTACCCCTGCTATGTGAAAATGAGATCCAGAGAGGAGTCCTGCAGTGGGCTTCTCACTCTGCACTCTTCCCCTCCGCAGGCTGGAGGTAGCCTCTGCCAGAGGCCCCCCATCTAAAAATCACAGCCATGCAACTGCTTTTTTTTCCTTCTCCCCCCCACTTCCACTGCATTTCTATTCTGACTTATTCACAGAGCCAAATGTAAAAAAGAAAAAAAAGAAAAGAGGAAACCGAGGTTTTTCTCTGCAGACCTATAGGGAAGGAGAGCAGCAGTCGATAGGGCAACTCCCAAATAACGTTCTGGTGTGGAAGGAAGAAAATTAACAACAACCTTTGATAGCCTTTGCTGTGGCCAAATCTAACTTTGTTAAAGAAAATTCACTGTAAAAGTTAACCGTAACTATAAAAGTTAATGATGTGGGTACGTAATAAGGCTGCTCTTATTCTATAGGGTATCCCCACGTTTCTCTTTGGAGTTCATAATGAGGCCATATACTGTTACAGACATCTAAGGTAATCACTATAGCACGGAGTAATGTAAATGTAATAGAAAATTCAGAGCTACAGGAGAGGAGAAGCGGTTTTAGCTGACAGTCACATTATTAACCTCTTATTTTAAAGCAGTCTGGTTTTGCTGCATCTTTTGTCCCTAATCAGTGGCAGATGTGAGACTTAAACACAATAAATTAGGGCTTATGACCTACATGTGATGCCTTTGTGTTTTGCTCAATTTGTAATTTGTACCTGCACCCTTTTAGCCTTGCACGTAATTTCCCCCCGCCCCACCCACACGCTGTCGTAAAATGTTTGCAGAAGATCAATAAAAGCACGCATGACACAGATTGACATGATGTGCTTTGGTAAATTCAAAGCCCTCGCAAACTACAGTAAAGTTGGTAAACACACGCGTATAAAACATCTATTTGTAGGTGCTTGGAATCTGTCAGGAGGTCTCAGTTGCCTTAAAACTTCAATCTTAACAATGCTCCAAAGTTCCCCCTCCGTGTCTCGGTGCTCTGTCAGACGGCTCTCCCAAAGTTTTACCACCTTGCCTCCACCCTCCCCTCCCCGCCCCGTACCTCTTGAATACTCTCTCAAACACAAACAAACAGTGCTCTTCAGTCCTCCAGGGCTCTTTGCTACTTTCATTAGTGACAAAGCAAGGCTTGACTTGACTCAGAGCTCGCACAGTTAAGTCTCTAAGTTACAGTACACTCTTGCTCAGAAGTTTTTTTTTTTTTTCCTCTTCAAGTAGAGGAAACCTCATGTGAGGAATGTTGCTCATGATGCTCCAAAAGCTGTCTGACACGGCTTCCCCCCCTTAGGGATAACCTTATAAATATGGAAGGAAGAATCAAATATACATTTTTGGGAGCAAATAGGCACAATGAAAATCAACAAAAATGTTTTTGTTTCAAGTCTCACCTCCGAGGAGGAAGGAAAAGGGAATCAAACGACGATATATATATAAAAAACATGACGTGCTTGCCATGAAAACAACGCTAGCCAGGAAAATTTCTATTCAGCATGAGCCTATATGGTTGCTGCAAAATTTAGCTGATGTATTTGTGGAGGGCCTGTCTGGTATCTTCACATGCAGTCATTCACAGAAACAGTGCAAAGCAGCTCTCGAACTCTGTTGTCCTTCAGAAACGCTTTTGTGCGGACTGCGAGCCTTTGAAATGCTACCGAACACACAAAGGCACAGTCTGTTTTCACCTAAGCTTCTTACCACAGTATTTGTAGTAAAACTGAGCAGTTATGTGGAGATTTTTTTTTTTCACCACCCATAGATTTAAGTTAGACATTGAGACGCCACAGCAAGAGCGATGTGTGTGTGTGCCGCAGCATCAGAGATTTCACTCTGCCGCTCAGCGGGGTGAAATGTTCCCCAGTGGAATCCGTGGCCCTCGGGTGGTGGGATCCTTCTGCAGTTCCTCCTGACCTGTGGCCTGCTCACCCCTCTGTCGGTTTGGCTCTGACAGCACATTGTCCAAAATAAAAAATAAAAAAATAAAAAGAAGAGAAGAAAAAAAAAACAAGTAGTAACTGAGAAAGTTTTAATCCCAATGAAGTGTCTCCTGTAGAAATAATAATCACTGAAGGCTATTTAGTAGAATATTCTCACAAATGGTGAAAAATGGCGGCTTAAAAGCACAGTCGGTCAATTACGCTCGTTAGAAGAGGGCAGATACACAGACATGCATGTACAGCAACCACACACACACACTCACGCTCTTGACTTGCCTCATTAAAACCCATCCAGCTACTAGAACTCAGAGATGTGAATGTTTCCCTTGAGGAGAGGGGCACGTTCATTTTTGAAAAAGGCAGAAGACTCAACTTTTTTCTTACTTGCTTATAATTACAGAGATTGCTGGAATGCATGACCCTGAGAATAAGGCTGAGTCCTCGGAGAGTCCACCAGAAGCATCACCATCTTCAGTCTTGCTCTCCATTGTGTGTCTCCCTAGTTGGATGCCACCCACACCAGGCATGAGTGAGGTCGAGGCAGTGCCCCCAACACCAGAGGAGCCCTCCCAGGGGATTTGACACTCTGCTCCAACAAGCCAAACTCCTGAGGCTGAGAAAAAAAAAAAAGTCAAGATAGTGAGTGACTGAAAACATTGCCCTCTCGGAGTACTGAGGCGCTCTCTCACAGTAAACTGATTAAAAAAAGAACAAAAACTACATGGAGAGCTAACAATCACAAGACTTCAGAGTTGGCAAGCGAGGCGTGAGTGCTGCCTTCCAACTTCACTGTTATCCAAATTGTTGGGCAATTAAACACTGGAGCAAAAAAAAAAAAAATCATCATATGTATGAGGTTCACATAAACATTGCGTCTTTCTCTACCAAGAAATCATGCATATAATTACCAAAACAGCGTGAAAATCACATTGTAAAATTCCTAATTTGACAGCCGTGGAAGTATATAAAGGACCAATGGCAGCCTTTGCGTGTCAACGACATCCTTGCAAATTGAAGGATGTCAACAAAATAGAGTAAATGTGGAGTGAGTGGCCGTCATCAACAGTGACCTTCCAGCTGGATATCCACAACTTCCATCTTCCCAAGCCAAGGAGCCCCATGGAGCAAATCCCAAACCAGGTCATTAGCACAGTGGTGTCACCAGACAGCAGATCACGGGCCAGAGAGGGAGCGAGAGGGGGACTCCTGGCACTGCAGCGGCTGCTGTGCGATTTGACATTCAGGGCTGGCTGATCTATGGGGCTGGGGAGACAGTGCCCTTGCTCTGGGTCTTCATGAGGAGAAGGTCCTGGCAGTTCCACCCTTACTTACTCCATCATAAAACTGAGGTCACAAGATGTTACACTCACATATATCCCTCACTTGCAACATCACGACCTGAGCTGTAGGGTGTTATCACAGTGTCGGTGACAATATTATCACCTGTACCGCTGGATCAAGCTTCACACATCAGCTAGTTGATTGCTAGCATAATAAAATTCCTAAACAAACTAAAGCCTCTGTCTGGCTGCATTACTATAAAGTCCAGAATGTACACTTATGGATTATAGATTTCCTCCCTCACACCAACTTTAAAATTGCTTCTCTGACAGTAACCTCCACAATGATGTGTTATTGGCACCAAGAATACTATTTAACCACAATGGGATGGTTTCATAGTGTGATCAAAAATCATTCTAGGGGTTTTATGTCCTTCTCAAATGGCTTTGACCTCCACAGCCCATCTCCAGCAAATGGTGACCACTATGAACATGCCAAGAAAGAGGATCCCCCGGGGGCATTACCATGAGCCAAGACGAACATAAAAATCTCCTGGTGAAAGATGGACATTTTCCACTTGGCACCGACGCGCAAGATGAAAGGAAAAGATAGCAAACCTTTCGACACTTCTTTCTTTTTTCTTTTTTGAAATGAGAGTGATTTTTTTTCATGCTCATTACCACCCTCTCATTAGGAGATCTCCACTTTAAGATGAGATCAAGCTCACTCACCTCTCTATATGCTGGTAGTTAACTAAGCTGCAGCATGTAACTGTGCTACAGAGCCCCTTATCATACAGAACCTTTTACACAACCTGACACCTCGGAGTGGTACCAGTGTCTGCTTATCAGGTTCAATAGATCTCACACTAAATTTAACTATTTTGTGAAGCGTATAATGTATCATCAGGAACAAGGTAATAGAAATCTGGCTACTGCTTCTGCATATGCTGAGGTTTGATATCCCTATAAATGGAACATGTCGCTTTTGCAACTTGGAGAACAAATCCAGACATGTGCAGATCTAAATACTAGTAGAACCGTATCACATAAGCGTCTGCGAAATTTGCAAAATGTCTACAATTGCATAGTCAATGAGCAGAGCACGAATGAAAGGTTTTTGACTCTCGTGCAGCTTAATGAGCTGTAGTACAAATTAAGAGCAGCTATCTTCTCATCAGCATGTCCAATTTACTCCAGGATTGTCCCTGGAAAATAGGCAGCTGTGCAGAATGACTGCTGCTGTTATAGTTCTGTGAAGGCATGTGGATAAGGAAGGCTCGGAAGGATTAGAAGAACCCTCGCTCCCAGGCCATGCACGCATTATTCATCCCACCTCCTCCTCCTCCTCACCCCTCTCACCTTCACCACTCCCACCCGCCCACCACCTTTCTCGCTCCCCGATGACTCCCCCGCTTCTCTGACAGTTGCAAGAACCTCTCTCTGGACCATGGTGGCAGGAGTTGGGAGTTAGGACAGTGTTAATTAAAAGAAAAGGTTAACTCACACGGGGCTGGCAGAAGGTGCGTTCAGGAGGCTCCCTTGGTAGAGCAGCTGCTCACTGTTTCCTGTTTCCTCCCACGGAAGCCCCAAGGAAGGGACCAGCAACCAGGGATGGAGGCCAGATGATTGGGGACACCAGGATGAGGGAGTGACTGGGGCATAAAGGATGGAGCTGATTTGACCCTCACACTAAAGATCAGCCAGTGGGTGTAGCGAGTGGTTCAGCTCACCTGTCCAGTGCCTCCCTGCCTGGACCTTGGCTTTGAGCTGATTAGTGTGTCCCAGAGAAGGTCTCACCTCCCTAAACACCGCCCACACACACACATAGCTTCGTTAGACGGTGGGATGCATGCCAGGCCCATTTAGAGGACTGTGTCAGCGAGGAAAGGAGAAACAGACAAAAAGGTAAGATGAAGGGAGACAGAAAAGGCCTTTCAGAGCAAGAAAAACCCCACGGTGGACACCAAAGAATAGGTCAGAGGGTTACGTGGGACTGAACATACAGAGACGTTGAGTCTCTGAGATTAGCCCATCAACAACCTGCACAGCTGTTGTCGCTGACTGCACCATGTGTGATGTGCTGTCTGTGGGAGATCATTAAATAATGATAAATTATCACTTCATATTGCTCAAATATGTAGCATTATTTAAAAAAAAGAACATTCATTTGGGAAAATAGTTGGCCTAGTTTTGTAGAGTTAACAAGAAATAGGTGTTTTGCATCAATAGGGAATAAGTGATAAATGGATCACATACCAGCAATATTTTAAAGATTAATTCATTCAATTAAATTAAGAACACTGCAAAACAAAGATTTAATGTTTGGATTTTATTTTGCCACAAGCACAACAATGGGCTCAGTGATTTCAAAATCGTTCACAAATGGTTTCCCATATTCACCATCTTAGGTCAATACATTGTGACAATCAAACATAGCACACTGATTGCCACTTAAATTAATTCCAATAAATACTCATGAGCTTTTAAGACAAACAAGAGGGAGTGAAACAGTTTTCCTTCCTTTCCCCCCCAAACAAGCAGAGATAATTAAACATCTATCCTCAGAGAAGAAGTGTTCCCACTGGAAGGTTGTTTGGTTTAAGGATTTGCTCAGTGGTTCGACTCGCCAGGGACTCTCCATTTGAGTCTCAAGGTTTTATATCTCTAACAAGGCTTTAATTGCCAAGGTAACAGACCACCTGATTAAGCCTGACAATAAGTCTGCTTTGTCTGTGGGGTAGGAGCGTGCAGAATAGACTGCAGGGATGAGGAGGAATATTCAAATTCAGCTACGTGAGAGTCATTGTATTCATGCCTAATAGGGCTGTTTATATGGCCAGCGAGCAGAGAAACACACTGTATGGTCATGCACCTCAGCAGTGAGAGCTCGCCTCAAAAATTCTATTTACTGCACATCAACTTTAGAAATGCACAGTACTTGCAGGAAAGATCCCAATTCTACCGAGAGTGTGGAGGAGGCGGCACTCAAAGCCTCAGGTCCCATGCCATGTGCCCTCCTTATTGTAACGAGTGCATTTCTCTCCTCAAACTCTGACTGGTGAGTGTGTCAAGGAGGAGGGGTATTCTTCAGAGGAGACGGGGAGCGTCTGGTGGTGAAAAACTCTGTGTTCAAGTCCCATCTCTCCTGTCAGAGGGCTGACACGGGGCATCCAGGGACACAGGGCCTTTGGTGCTCTGAGTCTGGACACTGGCCTAGTTTCGCCCCGCTACTCCCCTCCGCCACCCCGCTCCCGCCTACAACATCCCACCTACAAAACACTCCTCAGCCGCTCCATCTCATCTGTTCTTTACTGTCATCCTGCCCTCAATGAACTGCCCTCCTCCAACACCTCCTCTCCATCCCTTCACTTTGCCCTGTCTTGCTCTCTTTCTTGCATTTTGCTTTTTCTTGGCAATCCTGTTAATGTTGGGGATTTTTTTTTTCTTGTAAATAGACACAAAATTAGGCTGTTGGGCAGCAACAGAAATTGTTAGCTCTGTCCCAAATCTATACTGCAAAAATAATTAGATTGTGAAAGTGTGTGTTCACATCAGAAGAGACAAAGTAAAGTTCACTCTAAACAGCTAATGCACACTAACCTGCTGTTGATGGACACTATACTGGGGGGAAAATTTATAGCTAGAAATTAAAAAAAAAAAAAAAAAACTGTGGCAGGTGATGAAAATGTTCCTAAAGCACCCCAGAAAACACAAAAATCTGCTAAGTTGCATTGTTATTAATGTACTTTATCATTTCCTACAAGTATTAGTATACAAGTTTTTTTTGTTTTTTCCCTCCTCCCTATCTTAGGGGTTTTTTGGTTCCTTCCCACTGTCACGGACTGCTTGCTCACAGGGAATCCAAAAGCAATTTTTGGATTGTTGGGTTTTCTGTTTTCTGTTCTTCCTTACGATGATAAGCGCAATGTGATGACATATGTTGCAAATATGCGCTGTATAAATAAAATTGAATTGAATTGAAAGTATTAAACATGTAATTGCGCTTTTTCTTTCTTATATACTTCAAGTTTTGTATAAACTACATACATATACAGTTAAGGAGTTTCACTTTCCATGTTTGGTTGACAGCAGGTGGCAGGCTGAGTTCTGTCAGGCAAAGCAGAGTCAAAGTCGTCCTAAAATCAAAACGTATATAAAGTGCAGTGCAGATGTCTTTGTTTCTTGTTTTTTTTTTTTTTGTAATTATAAGATAAGGTTATATTATATTGATCCCTCACTGAGGAAATGTACATGTTACAGCAGCTGGATACAGATAAGGCATGAAAGAAGATATATACCAGGCATGATGAATTTACATATGGATATGTGTACATATGACATAATGAGTTTACATATGGATATGTGTATATATGACATGATGAGTAAACATACGGATATGTACACATGAATTCATTTTCATATGTACAGGTATGGTATATTTGTGCTATTGTATTCAAAAAACATTATTGGGGGAAAACACCATTGATAACACAAGACGATGTGATTTACAGAGCAGTGTGTTATCCTCCCACCACCGTGAATACTTAAGGTTTAAAGCTCAAAAAAGGGTAAAGCCTGAAGTTAAACTCTTACTTTATAGTTTCTGGATGTGACTTACTTCTTAAAAGCAGGTCTTTTAACGTTTCAAATATGTTGTGATGTGATGGCATTAAATGTCAAACACACAGGGAAAAGCTTGCACTATTGACTGCTTTGTCAAGTTTTCATACACTCAGGCTTTTTTTTTTTTCTCAGCCCAGAACATGGGATCTTCTTTCAAAGCTTTGCCTGTGCGACATTATGAAACTGCTACTGTATACAAATGACTTATCGTATCAAGCCAGAAATAACATTCAAAGCACCTCTGTCATGTGAACATGTTGTACATGTCACTTGGTGAAATTCAGTCTGACATGAAGCTTCAACTCTTGCACTTCACATCAGGTGGTGCGTATGTGGCTATGGAAATTTTCCATGTCAGAATAGCTCTCTCTCTCTCTCTCTCTCTCTGGCAGGTGTAAATGGTGCAAGTTTCTGTCTTGTTCAACACCCATGCTATTTTGATGTGTTGGCAATTCCTTTGCCAGACCAATAACTCCCTCACACCAACACTACTCTTTCATGCTGCCTGCTTTATTCTCATTCTTGGGGGAATCCTCCAGAGATACATAGTGCGCCTCTTAATTTCCCCAGGGATGCATGCAGGAAACATACACTAGTGATTTTCCAGGGATGAAACACAGGGAAAACATTAGACATTAGACTGCGATGTATCATGACATCTTCTGCTGCTGGGTCAGATAACCGGTTAACTGGGTTCCACAACTTGTCACAAGTCTATGCTTCTGCATTTCTCCTCTTTGTTTGTCTCCCGTTTTAGTTTGCTCTTTTGTTTTCCAGGCTGCGGGTGGAATTATTCTGAACAGGCGTAGCATTGAGCAACATGCAACCAGTCAGCGCAGCATAGTAAGGGGAGAATCCCAGGAGGCGGTGTGGCCCGGTGGGTTTGGTTTGTACACCCGTCACACACTTCTGAAGGGGTGACGTGCATCACTGCTCCACTGAGGGAGAGCCTCTGCCATGTTTACTGTCATGTTCCAAGGTATGCTACGTGGCTTCAAACACATCAAACACATCTACAGGAATACTGATATTGGGAATGCCATGGGGAGCTGCGCGGAAGGTACAGACATACTCCTGAAAATACACATGCCCACAACTCTGCCATGAGCCCAGACAAAACACACAAAAATAAAGCTAGATTTTTAAAAGTGCTGCTTTTATGTGATACCAAATTGCCAGTAATTGTAATACAGGCTGCATATTTACAATGATGCACAGATGCAAAGTCAAGTAAAATGACTTAATCTGTAAAAGACAGCAGTGTTGTGGATCATGCCTTGTACTGTATCTAAATTTGCCAATATGCCATTTTGTCTGTACAGTTGTTTCCATAGTAACAATGCCAACAGTAACACCTATGTTGTAAAAGGAGATGATAGTCAGTGGAATCTTTGTTCATCATGTGAGAGCTCACCGGAAACAAATATGATTCATATTTTCTGCTACAAAGGACTTTTCAGAATTTTAATAAGTTCTTAATTTATTGCAATAGTTTGTATCAAACTGATTCATGATGGATGATGCAGCAGACACCAACGCAACGCCAGTATAATGTCAATAACCTGTTGTCATCCCAACTCAGTCACAAGGCTTTTGGAGTGTGCCATCACACAGTTGTGCCTGATTTATGAAGAATAGTCGAGACTGATTTGACTAGCAAAGTGCTCCCCTCCTGGCCTGCTGTGTGTAGTGTTGAAGAAGGCTGAGTTGTTTGCTGTGCCTCTAGGCGTGAGGATGAGGGGGAGCAGCCTGGAGTTCCTGCCTGGCTCAGGGGGAGGTTGGACTGGATTAGACGGCTGACAGCTGGGCCACATCTCTGGAGGCGCAGGGCGGAGAGGCCCCCTGTCTGCCTGCCTCTGCACCAAGTGTCAATTTGAGCATGAAGGAAGGATGGAGTGAGCCAAAGAGTAAGTAAGTGAGCAAAGTGGGGCCACTGGTAGTCCTGGGTGGATTGACATCAGCTGTGCATGGGCCGTGCACACCGTTAGGCATCAGGAAACACACTGTTTATTTAGTGGGGTTTGACTTGGGGGCACAAACGTGTGCACACTTGAACGGACACACCGACACAAGACAAAGTACTCTTACGAGGCTGCAGCTCTTGACCTCTCTGGTTTGGGCAGTGATGTCCGTAGTCAGCACTACATGATATCAGGAAAGCATATTAAACAGGCTCAGCGATGCGACATCAAAATGTAAGCTTTGCTATTAGTTGCATTTCTTTCATAATCAAAGCGCAATCTTGTCTTCACAAAATCAAAGCTTTTCAATAATGCAGAAATGGCAGTGAAACTAGCTCGCCTCAGGTGGTATCCTGTACAATTATGTGCAATCAAGATTACAAACTACTTCAAAATCAAACGCACTCCTATTTTATTCCTATTTCCAGTGACGGGATATGTAATTAATTCTGACTCCTCTAAGTGGCTGCATTATTTGATAGGCCGACTTTCAACATTTGCTCCAACTTCCAGAGGAGATTCTTGATAGATTATTTGATTGTATCATGCACAACAACTGGCATAATTTACATCAGCAGCACAGTGTTAATATGAAGAATGTTCCAGTGCCATATGAGAATTTCCTATAATAGGTTTTCTCTAATCCTGGGAGACTGCTTTGTGTATTTCCTGCACTGAGACTTGGCTATCACTGGGACGTGGGATGTGGGCCGGAGTCGACTTTATTAGCTGGTGATGTTCTAATGTGATTTATTTTTATAAATGAGAGTGGGGTGGGAATGCAAGTGGGGGTGGAGGCCAGTATGCAAATGCAGACCCTCATTAAACACCACCACCACACAACATTATCTGCTGCTCCTCAGACTGTTTGTGTGCATTAACGAGGTGCAACCGAGTCTGCTAACTAATGACAATGTAATGATCAGAGCATTTATGATAAAGTCATCAGAAGGCATGACACTTACACGCTTGATGTATTAGGAGGATCTCGACCACCCAAACACTCAGGTGAACCCATAGGCTCCTCCACATCATGTTATCCATTTAAGAAACTCAGAAGTGATTATAAATTGGAATTTAGAATTTATAGCCGTGACCTTTCATGACAGCAAACAACTTAACATATCTTCACTTCTTGGCTAAAAACTTTGAGTTCTTCAGTTTTAGTGACTTAGAAATATAAGCACCCTTATAAGAAAGTTATTTACTCTATTGAAATCCTTTAAAAGCTAAAAGATAAAGTGATATATGCTTTAATGTAATTTAATCTAAAGTTGTACTCTGCACTCTGTAAACATATTTACTCTATATTTCTACTTATTAAACTGACATTTAGTCTATTGCACACTACAAATATTTATTGTTATTTTGCATTATTTTATGGTACACATATTACATATTAAGTACAAAGTAATCCACTAAGAGTCTAGCATTTGCTACAAGTATTTTTTCATACTAATATTGCCTAGACTGCTTTGCCTTCTCTCAAGATTTGTGCAGAAATGACCATGCTAGTCTTCACAGCAGTTTTATTTTTGGTCTTTCAAACTTTCTTATGAAGTTGGGATCCAGTTCTCTGGGGATTTTCACAAGCCCATTTCTGTGCAAAGATGTTTATCTTTATGGCTTTTGCGAGAATGAGGAGATTAACCCCATAACTAGCAGACATCTTATAGTTGATCTGAGCATCATTAGTCCACATTAATAACCCATGGAAGTGCAAATGGGCTTTTTTTTTATCATCTTAATTACATGACATCTGAGCTCTCTATCTAAAGATGACTCTCTTTAGAGACGAGACGGGCTCTGTGACTTCGAGGTACTTGTTTTTGTGTGCACATCTGACAAAAAAAATCTCCGTGCTAAAGCACGTGCATGCAGGCGTGTGCACACACACACACACAGAGACGCGCACACACACACACGAGCTATCTAAACTAAAAAGGATGCCATTGCCCATTAGAGAGATGGATTGACAGGAGTGCAGAATAAATCTTTGTGGCAGTGAGTCAGAAATATAAATAGAGCACCTAAGATAGATTTGTCTCTGGTGTTGATGAAGTTACCTTTGGGGGTAGAGCTCTACCTTTTTAGTAATGAGGACAACCACAAACAGTTTGGTCTCCTAATGAGAAATGATGTTTTCGGAGGTGCCATACAAAAATGCCACAGAATAACGCCTCGCTTAAGCGTTTTATACTGTGATTCTCTGCAAAAAATACCAGAGGTGGGAGTCAGTTGTGAAAGAATCAGCCCCACCTGGTGGCTTTGATGTACACTATACACTCGTATAAATAAGGAGAACAAACTGCTGTACATTATCTTCTCTTATCCACAGCACTTCTGTAGCGCTGCAAAATCTTCAGTGAGGTTCTTTGAGCTGTCTCGAGTGGTTTAAACACGTTATATCAGCTGATAGGAGATATATTTTATTTTCTAAAGATTTAAACACTGATTAAAATGAGAGATACAGACCTCTACCTTTAAATTAAATGTCTTCCCACACATGTTATCCTCTTAGATATCTTTAAGAAGACAACCCTTCCATAACCTTCCTTTCCTTAATAACAACAACAACAAAAAATCCGCCATTAATAGCTGAATTATTTTAATTAGATCAATAAACGATGGTAAAATCAGGTAGGCAGGGGAGGGAAGGAATGCTCTATTACCCATTTTATCATCAAAGTGAGTGCAGTGCTAATTATGCTAGCAGCACCCAGTCAGAACCCACAAGAGACTGATAACAGAGCACTGCCCAGGGTTACAGTGATTGCACACACTAACTCCCTCTTTGCCGTCTCATTGGACAGGTTGGGTTTGCTGATATTCATGTAATAATAGGATGCATAATGATATAGAACAGCACTGAGAAGGTGTGGTTTGCAATGGGTTTTTGTTGCTGTTGTTGTCTTTTTAACCTGAGTTTAAGAGCTGGCATCCCATTGGAGCTCTATTGCTAATCAATGTGAGGCATTATAGGTTGTATAAATCACACTCTGACACCTGCTGTATGGGTCGTTAACAGAGAACTCACCAGGGAGGAATAGACAGAACAAACATGCAGACACACCGAACAGAAATGTCTGAAGTTCAGGCTGAGACCAGAGCATTGTTATTATGGTGACCAAAGAGCTGATCAGCTGAAAGATTTTGGCACAAATAGGGAGGTCATGCACCAAACAACTAGAGGTATTTCTCATTTAGTAGAGCAAATATTGGTTTAGCTTTCTTACGAAGATACACTCACAGTCTCGCTGCTTTCTAATAATGCTATGTAATCTAGGCTCAAATGATTATTTGCAATTTGCAGTTACCAAACAACCACAGACCACCGGAGGTGTTTCTCAAATATTAGGAGGCAAGAAGAGAGAGGTTCCTGTGAAAATTTTTAATTGAGGATGTAGTTATTCTGCCCGAAAAGGCATGCAGGAAAGTGCACACGCAGGCATTTGTAACCTGACTGTGGTACAGAGGGGGACCATCTGAAGACTCACAGGCCCTTTGATGTCTTCTGAATACGGGCATAATGCATGTGTAATTAATAAGCCATTTGCATATGATGAACTAGGGCACTTAGTCAATGTTCTCGGGATACAAATACCTGAGGAAAACAATAACAACTGAGAACATTAAAAAAGGGAGTCTTCGCAAAAAAAGACAAATCTATGGCCCGCTTCGGATTAGAAATACATTAGCAGCTAATTATGTCCTAATTGCCAATATTTTAGCAGGTGTTTGTACTTAACCAGTGGTAATGCCCTCCTGGAACAAGCTCATCAGGGTTATTCTCAGGTGAATCTCTGCAGTCCTGTGTGATTATGATGCGACAAGATGGACTCGCGGTCAAAAACATGGATAATAATGAGGCTGCTGAACAGGACGACAACAACAACAAAACAGCAGCATCAATAAAAACATAACATTTTTTTATTTTTTTAATTTTTTTTGCAAAAACTACATTTTTAATTTAAAAAAAAGAAACTCAATGGATGAAATAGAGTAAGGAAAAAAATCAGTGCCCTATATGACAGTAACCATGACAATTATAAACTGTTCCTGGTGCTGAGATATTAGTGCAGAGAGCACACAGTTCAAAGAGGAGTATTAATTTTTCGGCCAAATATTTTCAAAGCAATCAAAGACTCTGGGAGGTGGAATTCTCTTACCTAATCAAACAGCAAATGTAACCCAGCGCTTGATTAAATATTGAGCTTAGGAGTTTCAGATATCTTTTTTCATTGGCCTGCTGGCATTTGGCAGCAAGGGAGCATCAAAATCCTATAAGTCCCTGGAGTTGGTCCACTCTGGAAAAGTGCTGAGCCAGCAGATCAAACTGTAGAAATGTCATGGAGGGAGAGGAAATGAACCACAAGCATGCATCAACTGAGAGTCTTCTCCACGTGGGACATTACAGGCCCTGATGACGTCCAGATGAGTGATACTATGGAAAGTGAGCTGTTGAATCACAGAATTATGATGTGTTTAGTCTGGTATGATAAGTTGTTTGTTAAAGGACAAACTAGGGCTTGTTGTAATCCTCACTGAATATACCTTAATAAGTGACAGATAGAAAAACACAAGTGTAAATAATAATGTTTATAATGGCTGCGTTCCATTTAACTACTTCAGTGTCAGGGTCCTAGCTTTATGCATGCTTGTTTACTGTTACACTGTCATGTCTTGTAAAAGATATTGTTAAAGTTATAATAACTAATGCAGTTCCCATTCGAAACATGCCTCTGCCAAACACTGCAAAGGTATTAGATTGTAACTTACTAAAGATAACATCCAAAACAGCTTCACACTGGTCAATAATACGCTTGCATACAGGTTGCCCAATGGAGGTTGCATCCACAGCAATGGCAGCGTCACCTCGATTCCTTAAATCGAACCCAATTTTGTACCAAACTATTTGTAGCAGGCTTCTTTTTTTTTTTTTTTTTTAACAATTCCTTCTTCATCTCTCTTTGTTTAGCTGCTAAGTGTGTTATTCCTGAGCTGGGTGCAAATGGATTTTACCTTATTGATATCAGCCTCCCTTCTTCCACAGCCAAAACCAAAACAGTTTTAATGGAACCCAACGTTTCCTGCTGCTTCTGCTCATTCAACTCAACTAGAAAAATAGGGATTTGATTTTACTATGAAGCAGTCACAAAAAACACAATGTATTTACCTCTAAGGTTAAGACTAACTACAGTCGCATGTCAAAAAATGCTTTTACATCTCCAAGTCTTTTTCTGCATTTTATTTTGACTGCGGATCAGTTTTAAATATTGTAGACAGTAATTGAACCTGAGCTGCCAGCTACAGTGAGCTGCAGTGACAAGAATCACACCTCCACTTTCTTAGCACTGATGTTGTGTGGAAAACGATCAGATTGTGGCGTGATGGAAACATGTCTCACTTCTTAATTAAAACAACATGAATTTGTCAGGTTGCACACATGTTGCTTTCCTGTAGTATGTCTGAAAAAGTAACTGTTCAATTAGTTTTTTTTAGTATTAAACTGCACTTGCTGTTACCTCCGGTCACCACAGGTGTCGCCAAAATCAACCGGCATTGAATGGTTAAAAATCATAACATTAATGTTATTTGTAAGGTCAAATATGACAGGTCAAGATGTCTGCTGTGTTGTGTTGATATGTTTGATTGCACAGATTCACCTTGCATATCATTAATTCAACTTGCTGTTCATAGAAATGTCGATTTCGTTTCAGGACGTCTGAGAGCTGTAAATCCACGTATCCTCGTGTATTATTGAAATTATTCCAAAGAATCATAAAAGCCCTTTGCCTCTTAGTTTCACAAGTCTGAAATGCCATTTTGACAGTTCCTGACTCAATACCCGGCGTTACCTCAAATATCTGTTAAACTTTTTCCTCCATATATTTTTTTTTTGTTCTACTCCCCACACTTACCATTGTATTGTTCGACCTTGAGTGAGATGCTGTCAGGCGCTTTTTAGAACATAAGCGTTGCAGTTTCCCATAATCCACTGGGAGTGTTGAGGTGAGAGCTGTGGCCCAGTAGCACTCTGAGTGGCTGGCAGCGGATCAAAAGCAAACGAGGTTCCTGAGCTCATTCCAATTATAACAGCACACACTATCAACTACAAATACAAACAGCACATAAGTGATAGCGCTGGTGGCCTGGAGGACTGCTGCCAGAGAGCAGGCAGCATGCTAATCAGGATACCTCTTGCCATGGGCTATTTAGGGAATAGCCTCTCATCCCACCAATTCCCATGCCTTAGCCAGGGAAACGAAAGAGAAGAAGGGGAGTGAATTCCCTGAGTGCACAATCCAAGGACAAAATATTAGAAAATGGATCTTTATCTTTGCTCTTGGCCAATATCCATATTAATTACAAAAAAAGGGGAAAAACAATGCATATGTACTGAATAAAATATAAAAGAGATTTGTCAAACACATACAAATTACTACCACCTTCTAATTGCATTTTCTTATGATGTTGATTCCCTCACTAGGCAAGAGTAAAATACCACAAATCTAATTTTCTTTACATGGCATGCAAATTCCACACAGGCTGTTGCTGGCTTTACTAAGCTGGTATCACACACTCCATCCAAGGGTTTAACCTTTACAAAAGCTGAACGTGGAAAAACAAGATCCTCAGTCATTTGCACATCACTTCACACTGTTTATTGCAATTAGTCTGATTATTCATAACAACATCTTCCCAAGCATCCTATTGTAGTCGGCCAATCCGGGAAAGTGATTTATATCCGGTCGACTGTCATGGGGGAAGGAAGTGAGATGTTTGGAGTTGCTCTGTGGCAACATGCGCACGCCCCCACTCACATGGACAACCCCTCAGAGCTTGGCAACTCTCCAGAGCCATGCAGGGGCGGCGGAGTACAGCGGGAGCCTGAGTGAGAAGCACACATTGTGCACTGCGGGACCCCACCAGCCCCGGCCCGAAGGCACAACTCTCAAGGACATGGAGAACTGGGGCAGAGAACTTCCAAGCTTCCCACTGTTAGGGCAGGCTGAGAAAAAAGGGAAAGTTTCCAAAGTGTCTCTGTCTGTGCGAGCAGAGCTGGTGAAATGTGTTGTGAAGTGAAGTACGGCTATTCTCTTGATCTGTAAACACTAATCTTGCAAATGTTTCGCAAATTTAAAACGGTTCTCAGCAGCGTGCTTAATTAAATGTGGTCTAGAGGTAAAAATAAAACGTCAGAATTCATATTTTAATCCAATTATGTGTTAAAAGCAGGGGTTAGAGCGGGGTTACAAGTCATACAGGTGGGTTGCAGTCAAGGAAAAGGGTTTGAATGAAGGAGCAACAGTTGGGCAGTAATACGATGTGTGTGCACGTAGATGAACATAACTGTGTTTGTGTATTTATCTCAGTGTATCCACACTCTGATCTCCTAGTCAAATATAATTACTGACTTGTACGGCACCCCAGCAAGTGATACATTTGAATCAATGGCTCGTATAGCCTTATGGTGTCCATGGAGGGAATTGTAATTCTAGGTTTTGCAGACAAATAAGAATGGAATCCAAAAAACGGACATTGCAGCTTACTGTGTTACTAAATCCAAGAGTTGTGGTGTATATATTTCAAATAAATCAGTGCATATTTAGTCTTTGCGTTGTGCTTTAGGGTGGATCTGGGCAATAATTTGAAGTTCTTTTGGGTATTTCTGTGAAACATGATAGAAAGTGATGTATATTCTGTTTTTATATAAAACTGTAAGACAAAAAGGCAACGTCTTGGCCGGGACAAGCAGTGGTAGTAGAAGCCCCTCTCCTTCATTGTCCTTCCAGTCAGGAGCTCAGGTTTACTGTGGGTCAGCCCTCCCCCTAAACCCCCCCATTTCTGCATCGGGGGGAAGGAGCCACACTGATCCGAGATTGAGTACCCCCAACCAAACCTTACCACATCGACCCACGCCACCATCCTGGGCCTCTAATGGAAGTCCCGGGCATCCAGACGCCTCCCCCGCTCCGACATGGGCGTCAAGTAGCGCTCTTCTCATCACTGGAAGCAGCAGGCCTCACAGCCCTCCTTTTCTCTCCCTGGGACTGGCTTTTTTGGAACATCGCAGGCAGATGTGTCCAGATGAGCACGTTCTAATTTGTGGGCCCAGGTTAATGCTCCGCCAGAAGCCCCAGAGGATCAATAGCTTTATTTCCCTAAAATGCCGGCGTGGTGAGAACCAGCTCACGGGGTGCTTTTAATACCGCCACAGTTCCAGCGATGACTGGGTTGTATTGATTGTGCCCATGTGGAACTACGTGCGCCTTCTGGGGAAGGATCTATTTGTGTCACCCTGGGCTGGGATGGGGGCTCCACTGGAGGAGTAGAGAGCTCAGCCAATGGAGGATGCCAAAAACATCAAAACAGCCATGTTTACAGATTACCCAAAGGGAAAGCAAATTACAGCAATTATGCAGGCTGTGGGAATACTGATATCAGCATACCTGCTATTTTACCTAGAGACTACTTTTTTGAGGCAAGAACACATACAAAACAGCACACTCAATTTGATATGATGGCTAAACCCTCAACAAAAGATGGGATTTAAACAAAGCACTGCACATCAAATGCATGCAAAACAATGTCTTTCTAGGGGATCACCCTGTTTGTGTGTCAGGTCCAAAAAATGTTTTCAGTTGTTTTGAAACTCGATATAATAGCTTACCCAAATATCTGTGCAGCAAGTATGTATCTGGCAGACGTAATGATGAACATGTAATGCCGACTGTCGTCTCCACCATATTTTATTATTTTTCTCCCAAACAATGGCAATTATTCATTCTTTGTAAACACTGCAAATTGCTTTACAGAAAACTCATTTACCCTCGCAGCATTTATCTCATATATCAGCGCAGAGACAACATACAGAGGAGTCTTATCCAAATCACGGGCCTTTGTTTGCAGCTGTCGTGACATATTCATGACTGGGGCCATAATAGTCAGATTCCTGTTATATCCCCCAGGGAGAGCAGAGAGAATGGTGTCACATCCAATTACTGCGGCACACTGTAGAGGTAAATCAAAACTCGTGCCATGAACTCTGGAATCTGAGGTGCACACACACACACACACACACACACACACACACACACACACACTGCATGAGCAAAGCCAGACAACAGTTATATCAACATTGATAGAATATTGGAAAACACATTCTCCTGGTAACTTGGAGGTCATATATGGATTACACAAGGAAATGGGATTGGCTGGAGGCTGCTGGCTGCCTTCTCTCCCTCAAAACATAAATTGACATAAGATCCGGGCGTAAGCGAGGCAGACAACGCTTACTCAAGATTTTACAGTTATGGATTTGTTCACCAGTGTGCAGAAATTGAAATTGCAGATGAGGACAATGATATGCCCCTTATTGGATGAGGAACAATCAGGTCACCGTGTTCACCCACACCTTCTCCAAGGCACCAGTAAGATGCCTTTTTTTTTCTTCTGCAGAGCGAAATGGATGCCTTTGTCTTTTTTTTCCTCCACAGTAGTCTTTGGGAGGCCTGATGGTTTGGTGGTTGGAGGGTATCTCAGCAGTGCATAGCCCCGTTTCACCCTGGAGCGGTGCAAAGCTCCTGCCCAATAAAACAGGCTGCATCCCCAGGGCCCCTCCCTCAAGCCTCCAGTCAGCGCTTGTTTTTGCACCATTTATTTAGTGTGACACATCTCCAATTAAACTGTGGAGGCTGCTGCATTCCCCCCATAACTACCTCTTATACCTCCCCATAGACTTTCTGTCACACTGAGAGTGTGGGTATGAGAGAGTGAAAAGGAGAGTTAGTGGGAGAGAGAGAGAGAGAGAGAGAGAGAGAGAGAGAGAGAGAGAGATCACATCTTGCCTGCCAGCTATGATCACAATGTCATTTTCTCCTCAGTGGTTAGGAGCCTCCTCTGAAAGGTGCCCTGAATTATAATTATCAAAATATTGAACAAGATAATCATCCTCTTAAATGATGCTGCCACTTCACTCTCACCATCACAGAACATGCATGGAGTAATGCTCTCCTGTAAGCTTTCCTGATAACTCATTTACAACTACACAGCGAGGCTTCTCTTCCACAGAAGTGAAGACTCTACTTTGGAATACTGAGTTAGTCATCAATGAACCACCGCAGACAGATAAATACATTTCCAACCAGAATCC